>JACXGI010012712.1:0-22213 GCA_016801175.1 Esox masquinongy | reverse complement strand
AGAAGAGGACTGGTCACCCCTCTGAGCCTGGGTCCTCTCTAGGTTTCTTCCTAAATTTCGGCCTTCTTAGGGAGTTTTTCCTAGCCACTGAAATTCAACACTACTGTTGTTTGCTCCTTGGGGTTTAAGGCCGGGTGTTTTGTAAAAGCACTTTGTGACAACTGCTGATGTAAAAAGGGCTTTATAAATAAATTTGATTCATTGATTGATTGCAGCAGCCTATGTGGTATTTACAGTTTTATCCTCTAAATTATTAAGTCATATTAAGTGGAATTAATTATTAAGTAGAAGCATACTGTAGCGGACTGTTATTGCACTTTTGGCCGCCTATGGTCGTCTTTGAGTGCGCAGATAGGGAGATGCCATTTTGTTTACATTGCTATTTATTGTTTATTCCCTTTATGATGGAAATTGCAAATGAAAACATTCAGAAATATGGGTTGTGTGTCGTTAGGATTTGGGCATTTTACCATTGACTTTGTGTAACTGTAGACATGGACACTGTGAAAAGGAAACAAAAGAAGAGGGAGGGGTCAAGTGCAACAGTGAGTACCAGTCCCCGTAACCATTGTTGAATAAAAAAAATATAAGGGAGCTGTTCCAACACTGCACTGTGCACCACAAGACCAGGAGATGTACACAGGATCCGGTTCTTTTACTTTAGAGACATTGCCATGACAAATAATATACAAGGACATCCAGAAGAATCAAAACATGCCAACCAGCAGCCTCATCACCCTTTGTGGAGCAGCTTGTGGCTGAGTTGTGTGGGGTGTCACCTGAGGATGTAACCATCCAAAGGAAGACTGTTCCAATCTCAACTGCTTCCAGATATGCACATGTAGGGAATTCCGAAGGAAATAAAGACACCCCCTATTCAAGGCATCCCATAAAAAAAATCCTCAGTTAAAAAAAAGGGAGGACTGCCATCTAGTGGTGGCTTTTGTAAGGACAATATAATAGAACAGATTCAGGGACCCCATATGGGCATTTTGAGGGTTTTCAGAGTTTTTGAGAAAAAAACGGATGTGGACGAGAGTAAAAAAAAAAAGCCATGTTCATTTTAGATTTTCAAAACCATTCAACTTATAGTTATTCTAAATCCCTGGGGGTATCCAAATGTAATGTAAAACAGGCTACCTATTACATTTACTTATCCTTTTCAATAAAAAAAACAAAAATGTGAACTTGCATTTGTACATTTTTTCTGACTATTTCACATTATTACTCATGTGTCTCACAAAATGCGTTTTCAATACATCCGCTTTGTAGCTGAGGGTCTGCAGAATCCCCAGATATAAAGCACTACCTTCTACTATAAAGCATGACCATTTGAGAAGCCAAAATGTAAAGATTGTGACAGACGGACTTGAAAATCCTAGTTCTTTGAGGGTTAAGTAAGTTAACGTAGATTAACCTTTCTAATATAAAGAAAATCAATTTTTGTTTTTAATTTGATTTTGCTCATTAGGTTTGGAGAGGGATTGTGTTATAAATCTGGGAGGCGATTCATGAACAGTTTTAAAGAATGATTAATTGAGGGAGAGAACTTAGGTTAGTAGGGAATGATGCTAAATAAGTATTGTCAAATAAGCTTAAGTTGACAAGGAAGAGAGACTGATGTAAAGGGATGACATTATTGCAATACATAAAAAACATGTTTGTAGCATCGCATAAAAAAAACATTTTGTGAGATTTGGAAATAATGGAGATTCAAGAGGCTGGTTACAGTATGATGCTGAGGCTGTCGTGATGAGTTGTTCTTTGTGTGGCCAGTATGCTAAAGATGAAAGCACAAACAGGTTTTTCATCTGAAATGAAAAGTTTGTATTCAACAAAATACCTTACTATCTCAATGAATTGTACAGAAATTAATGTATACATGACACGAAAAGGAAATTATTTTGGCCGGTAAAAATATGCTTGGCAGGTGGATTTTTTCATCTACCAGTCCCCTTGGTAGGTGAGACAAAAAGTTAATTTCGGACACTGTATGCCAGTATTGGGACTGATTGGGGCACACGAACTTGTCATAAAATTGCATCTTAATATTAGATCATTTTGTCACACTAAGTTTGAAAATGTAGCTAGACACCACTAAGCATTGTGTTAAACTGACTAACATTTCTTTTAGTTTGATTTTTTTTTTTTATTTCCACCACAAATAGCATATAGGTTAGTAGGGAATGATGGCTTTTGCCACTGGCCGTTTTAATAGCTTATTAGCCTGAAATAGGCTTACTGGTATCTTACTACTTGGAATAGTCATAAGAATTGAGCAATTCCTAGCGAGACTGAAGATGAACTTTACACTGACAAAGCTATTTCATTTCATAGCACAACGTTTGTTTTTCTTTCATTCGTGGATGACATTGATACAATAACTAAAAATATAGGTGATGATAATTGACTCTTTTCACAATAAGTAAAAAAACACCCAAACCCGGGCCACAAAATGTTTATAGGGGACAAAACCTTAAACAATAAAGAATTAAAGAATTCTACCTAGTGCAGCTTTGAGTACTTGGCATCGGTACTCGGTGTCGGCAAGTACACAAATAAGTACACTGTTGTTGCAGAACCCCACACTTCAAATTCCCAGCATACCCCACACAGTCTTTAAAAGAAGTCATAGCACTTTCTGACAATTAAAATGTCTAATGACACACAGAGCTCCTCCCTTGCAACCTGGGGCATCATCGTCACATTCACCACACCTAAATCAAGAACAGATGGCAAATTATTACAATGGGAAAAACAAGAAAAGTGTTGTTTGGTACCAAAATAATATATATTTAAAAAAAAAACATTGCAGAAAATATAAAATGTGTCCCCCCCTAAACTCACTCCTCTGCCCCTGATTCAAACCAGCTGGCTATATGGCCTCAATTAAGTGTAGATGGCATTAATGACAGAAAACGAGCTGATATCACATGATCAATATCGGCCGGATGTGGAGAAAACACAGCTTTTGTTCCAAGCTAACTAGCACCTGTAACTACCTAGCTAAGTCATAGAACTACCTTTAGAACTAACCAGCTAAACCAGATAACTTGAGAACAAACAAATGTTACTAACTAGCCACAGTCAGATATCTTGACAGATGGAATCGGATTATCCATTTGAATGCTGACATTATCAATAAATCCAACAAAAACGGAATTGTTCTCATACCAGTGACAACTGGTCTATCAATAACAGCTGTTAACCGGCACAAAAATAAAAAGGAAATGACCTCATTCAGTGTCAGATTTGCGCGCCCAAAAATAAAAAGGAAATGACCAAATAGGAGTTTAGCCTGGTTTGGCCGAGTACCCCTGACTGCAGTGTGCGAGGATCAATGTGGGTAGAGTCAAACGTTTGACTCTGCCCACATGTGACCCCGCCCACCGTTTGCTTGTCCATCAGATGTTTGACAGTCACACACTGAATACAAAAAACACGTTTGTGAAAGGCACATGTTGTAGACAAATGTACTTAATTTTTGAAGATCGTAAGAAATATAATATTAAATGATACCTGCCAGAGTATGTGAGCGGAGAGCTGATAGAGATCCCGCTCATCACTCTCGAGCGAAGGTTAGGTTCTGGTCCACCGCTTCACGTCTTTTCACGTCTTTCATCACTCTGGTCAGAACCGCTATTCGCTCCCAGGAAAAATAATTGCCACTACAAATTCGCTCCATTCATTTTTTGATTAGTAAAATCTGTCCATTTAGTGATTATGTATGTCAAGTATTCGTTTACTTATATAACAAACTTATATAACAAACATGTTTTTTAACAACATGATAGGATGAGGATACAGTATAATTAATCATCATTTCAAATAGTCTACAGATCTGATACGACAGCGAAATGGTATAGCATTTTCGATACACTATCGGCGGGCAAAGAAAATGAGATGCTCTGCATTTTTAACAACATTTTGCCTATAGAATGTATAAAATAAATTAGTACATTTACTTGCTTTGAATTCAATTCAATTGAAACGAAAAAAGCCGTAGGCTATCAGCACACAGCCGAAAAGAAACAGAAAATAATTCTATCAATGGGCTATGAAATTGCAAATCGCATGCTTTCAAATATTAAGCGCTCAGCATTTAACTAGCGTATACATTGCGTATATTGGCTGTCCAAACGAAAATCTAAAATTGACTTGAAATTAAATACAACATTTTGCTAAATGTTTGTCTATAGTAACTTGCAAAACACATACATTTATTCTTATTATTACTGTACTTCTCTACCGCTGCAACCACCGTTCCTTTTATGTACAGCAAAGGACCGTTGCAGCTATGTAAAGTACGAGCGGTCGCGTATATCTGTAAATTGGTTATGCACCAGATCATCGCTTATCACCCACTCGGCTTTTAATCTACGATCCAAGACAGCAGCTGTGAAAAGATGCTAATATTAAAAGTACCGCGTGTAACGAGTGGAAATATTCTCTTATAGTGTGGTTTTGCAATAATATTATAGCTATTCGGACTGGTACCTTCGGGCAAGAAACAAAAATACCCAATTAAAATATGAGTAGACAAATACAACCAAAATTAACTAAACATTTTAATCATTGACTACAATGTAGCTATACCACTTCGTTCCTTTCTGATAGCGTGTGCACGTTATCCATAATGATTCTTTACTTGTGGTTACTACTTCGCCGCACTCCCTCTCCTGCAAGTCCTCGGTTCTCCTCATTTCTGTAAGTGACCTTTATTTTGCACCAGTGGGTTTCATCAACTTCTTTATTAAATTATTTAGTAAACGTCATGAAAGCTTAAGCAACAAGGTTTATATTTGTATGTATATTTATATAGGATAGGTTCGATTAAGATTCGCTTTCGTTGACGTTGATACCTTGGTGAACCTCAGTTTGAGTGACCTTTAAGGAGAGAAGGGGTCGGGTTAAACGCGTTTGACTCCGCCCACATTGAGCCCGGCTCGGAACTGCACCCTGCAGTCAGGGCTTACTCGGTTTGGCGGGTTTAACCAGCGGTGGTTTAGTGAGAGCTGGGTTTGCTTTGGTCTGCTGGCTTGAGGCTGACATTACGTTTTACACCGGAAAAAAACAGTAGGTCAGTAACTTATACCATTTAGGAGATATTAATATGGTAACAGCGAATGCCTCTTCCATGTCTGTCGAATGTGTGAATATAAAACTTTGGTTATAATAGGTGTGTCCAAAAAGATGAGTCATTGCAGTGCATACGCAGACGAATAAAAACATTACAGACATAGACAGCCTTCTTTTTCAACAGCGGTTGAGCAGCGTAGAGGTACTGTAATGTTTAAATGCATTTGAATGGAACATTAAAAAACGTCCTACATGGACACTGGCAGTTGTATAGAAATACGGAGGGATGGGAAAGCATTGGCTATAAGTATTGGCAGTACTTATCACTGGGAATGTAATATTTGTTTTTATCACAAGGCTACAATGATGAGTGGATATGTTAAGGGAAGGTGTAATTGAAACTATTTTTCAAAACAAATTACTGTTTTCAAAATTCTGTATGTATCCCATTCTAAAAATATTTGCTCTTTCATGGAGATTTTCATACTGCAACGTTAGTTTAAGAACAAAAATCCTGTTGGCGGGAGCTTTTTAGAATGGGCTGCTTTTTCAATGTGATTATTTTTGGGCTCTTCTTTGTTAGGGGCCTATGGTATCTATCCAGCTAGTGTTACCATAACAGTTAAACTATGTATATTATTACTTTTATTAGGGGGTTCAGCATTATTTGGTTTAAATTTATCACCCCATCACAAGGAACATGGTTGCCAACATTGGGTCCTATAAAGTCCGCCATTTAGAAGTTTTGTTAAACAAAAATTAAAAATACAACTCTAATATTACCAAATGCTCAATCTTCATGTACATTTATATTTGGCATACATGAACAAAGGCCTTTATGTGAAATTGTGAAATGGGTATGGTTTTGCACATGAATTGAAAGTAAATACACTGAAAAAAAGATTTAAGGGAACGCTTAAATCCCACAATGGGTCTCGATAAATTAAATATATGACCAAACTGCCACACTTATGACAGTTTGGTCAGAAACATGCACACCAGTAGCCTGCTGGAGGTCATTTTGTAGGGCTCTAGCAGTGCTCCTCTTGTTCCTCTTCACACAAAGGAGCAGACACCGGTCCTGCTGCTGGGTTGATGCCCTGTGCAGCTCTCCTCGTATAACGGTTTGTCTCCTGGTATCTCCTCCATGCTCTTGAGACACCGCAAACTTCCTGTGCAACCTGAATGGGCTGCGGGTACCACCTCATGTTACCAGTAGTGACAACGACACTAGCAAAACGCAAAACTAGAGAAGAAGCAGTCATGAAGGATAAGGAAAGAGCAACTGTCTGTGGCCACCACCTGCAAAACCTTTCCCTTTTGGGGGTTGTCTTGCTGTTGCCTCTCCAGTGCACCTGTTGTCACTTTCATTTGCACCAAAACAGGTGACACTGGTTCATAATCACATATGCTTCCTAACTGGACACATTGATATCCCTGAAGCTTAATTGACTTGGTGTTATACTGTCACGATTACGTGTTCCCTTAATTTTAATTTTGAGCAGTGTATTTAGAGCATTGCTGGAGGTTTTATTTTTATTTAACGTCAGTTTGTGATAGTTTGATATTTTGTCTTCTGCTTTAAAGTATATCTAAAAATACAAAAAATTAAACTGTCAAAATTGAAAATGTCAGGTACAAAAACAATATTCACTGACGCCGTCTTCTTTCTTTCAGGTCACAGACACAACTGACATCGGTTAGTAAGAATGTGAATATAACAGTTCACAGTGACATCCGTTTGTAATTGTAATTAAACAGGCTGTAGAAATGTGTGCGGAAATGTCTAATTTTATGATTAGGAAAAGAACAAGTTGATGTTGGTAACATTTTTTAATTATTTCACAGGTTCAATGGCAGCCAAAGTGAAGTCTGAGGCTCTTGAGAGCAATGTGAGTTAAACCACTTTTGTGATAATTGCTATTTAAGCTTTAAGGAAAATAATTATCTGTTGTGCAGATTGTGTGTGTATACAGGTGATTTTATAAAAGAGTCCCATCCAAAGAAATTCCTTTGGACATCTATTAGCATTATGATGTTGTAATTCACTTAAGTAAATACAACATATTTAATGAATATAGTACAAAGGCATTTTCTGTATAATCTAGCATAACAACATCACTCTGCTACACACGCACAAGTTTGGTAGGGAAGTAATCCTTCTTACTACTTTATAGGAAAGTGGTGGAAGATAGGAAAGTTTTAGCTGAAAGAGCAGTGGGTTGGGTTCAAGCCCATGCTGCAGCAGTACATGTGCACTGGAGGCAGCGGATTAGACCACCCGAGACCACAAGCTGATTACAAGCAAAAGCAACCTGAGTAGTTGAACCTCTGTTCTGACACTGTGAATTATTTATTAATGTCAATGTCATTGTCACCATTCAACTCCATAACACTGAAAGGTTATTTGCACCTAATCCAGTAAATGTATTTTACGTGTCTTTGTTAATAAAAGTTAGCAAGCTAGTAGCACACAAACACATTTCTAGATTGTATGCAGTATGTTGATCAATCAATCAGACATTTATTTATAAAGCCCTTTTTTGTATAAGTACCCCAAGGAGCACACAACAGTAGTGTTGAATTTCAGTGTCTAGGAAAAACTCACTAAGAAGGCTGAAATTTAGGAAGAAACTTGTAGAGGAACCAGGCTCAGAGGGGTGACCAGTCCTCTTCTGGCTGTGCCGGGTGAACATATTAACCTCCTAAAACCTGAGCTTTGGTGCAGGAAGCTTAAAATGTCCACTTATGTGGACACAGGGTCTCAGGAGTAAAAATTTTAATGTCACCAATGTGTGTTGTAACAGACATTTTGAACAACTTTCCTAGTTAATGAGAAACAGTCAGTGTATGAACCAGATTTAACAAGGCAATTTTGGAGCTAATTGGAATGAGGAGCATTGGAAGATATTAGGGGAATTTTAGCTCCTTAACCCAGTAGTCGGTCGTGGACACTGCAAACTGTTGTCCCATGATGTTTTCGAAAGCAACCCAACAGTCAAAAGTTTCCCAACAGAAGTAACCCGTCTATGGAGATGGGGAAACAACCCAAAGATTTTAGCATACTGATTATAGTAGCCGGTTTTAAATTAGTTGATATTGAGCTAGGATGTGGTGACCCAATTTGAAGGCCCCGGCATCTACAGAAAACAATTGCTGACAAAGAAATTGTTGGCTCTAACATCGGTTGCTTCAAGGGATAGTGTGGTTCAGAATGTTTGCATGTTCTTTATCTGACTATATTCATACATTTTTTTTAATTTAATTGTAATGTCTATTTTATGTCTTGAAACACTGACTGATCATTTGATTCCGACCCTGTCATAAGCCCTATATTGGACTTTACATTTTAATAATTTAACAGACTCTCTTATCCTGAGCAACTTACAGCAAGTACATATACAGTGGATATAGAAAGTCTACACACCCCTGTTAAAATGCTGGGTTTTTGTGATGTAAAAGAATGAGACAAAGAAATCATGTCAGAACTTTTTCCACCTTTAATGTGACCTATAACGTGAACAATTCAATTGAAAAACAAACTGAAATCTTTGAGGGGGGAAAATAAAAAATAAAAAACTCACAATAACCTGGTTGCATAAGTGTGCACACCCTTAAACTAATATGTTGAAGCACCTTTTGATTTTATGACAGCACTCAGTCTTTTTGGGTAGGAGTCTATTAGCATGGCACATCTTGACGTGCCAATATTTGACCACTCTTCTTTGCAAAAGCGCTCCAAATCTGTCAGATTGCGAGGGCATCTCCTTTGCACAACCCACTTCAGATCACCCCACAGATGTTCAATTGGAGTCAGGTCTGGGCTCTGGCTGGGCCCTTCCAAAACGTTAATCTTCTTCTGGTGAAGCCATGCTTTTGTGGATTTGGATGTGTGCTTTGGGTCATTGTCGTGCTGAAAGGTGAACTTCATCTTCAGCTTTCTAACGGACGCCTGAAGGTTTTGTGCCAAAATTGCCTGGTATTTAGATATGTTCATAATTCACTTCACCCTGACTAAGGCACCGGTTCCAGCTGAAGAAAAACAGCCCCAAAGCATGATGCTGCCACCACCATGCTTCACTGTGGGTATGGTGTTCTTTGGGTGATGTGAAGTGTTGTTTTTGCGCCAAACATACCTTTTGGAATTATGGCCAAAACGTTCAACCTTGGTTTCATCAGACCATAACACATTTTCCCAAGTGCTTTTGGGGGACTTGATGTTTGTTTTTGCAAACATCAGCCAGGCTTGGATGTTTTTCTTTGTAAGAAGAGGCTTCCGTCTTGCCACCCTACCCCATAGCCCATTCATATGAAGAATATGGGAGATTGTTGCCACATTTAGCACACAGCCAGTACTTGCCAGAAATTCCTGCAGTTCCTTTAATGTTGCTGTAGGCCTCTTGGAAGCCTCCCTGACCAGTTTTCTTCTTGTCTTTTCATCAATTTTGGAGGGACACCCAGTTCTTGGTAATGTCTCTGTTGTGCCATATTTTCTCCACTTGATGATGGCTGTCTTCACTTTGTTCCATGGTATATCTAATGCTTTGGAAATTCTTTTGTACCCTTCTCCTGACTGATATCTTTCAACAATGAGATCCCTCTGATGCTTTGGAAGCTCTCTGTGGACCATGGCTTTTGCTCTGAGATGCAACTAAGAAAATGTCAGGAAATTTCTACTAGAACAGCTGACCTACATTTGTGATTAATCAGTGTCAATTTAAACGATGGCAGGTGCGTAATGACTTCTATTTAACATGAGTTTGAATGTGATTGGTTAATTCTGAACACAGCCACATCCCCAGTTATAAGAGGGTGTCCACACTTATGCAACTAGGTAATTGTAAGGTTTTTATTTCTCATTTTTCTCCTCAAAGATTTCAGTTTGTTTTTCAATTGAATTGTTCACATTATAGGTCACATTAAAGGTGGAAAACGTTCTGACATGATTTATCTTTGTCTCATTCTTTTACATCACAAAAACCTGGCATTTTAACAGGGGTGTGTAGACTTTTTATATCCACTGTACAGTATCTCACAAAAGTGAATACACCTCTCACATTTTTGTAAATATTTGATTATATCTTTTCATGTGACAACACTGAAGAAATGACACTTTGCTACAATGTAAAGTAGTGAGTGTACATCTTGTATAACCGTGTAAATTTGCTGTCCCCTCAAAATAACTCAACACTGAGCCATTAAAGTAGTGAGTGTACCACTGGCAACAAAAGTGAGTACACCCCTAAGTGAAAATGTCCAAATTGGGCGCAATTAGCCATTTTCCCTCCCCGGTGTCATGTGACTCATTAGTGTTACAAGGTCTCAGGTGTGAATGGGGAGCAGGTGTGTTAAATTTGGTGTCATCGCTCTCACACTCCCTCATACTGGTCACTGGAAGTTCAACATGTCACCTCATGGCAAAGAACTCTCTGAGGATCTGAAAAAAATAATTGTTGCTCTACATAAAGATGGCCTAGGCTATAAGAAGATTGCCAAGACCCTGAAACTGAGCTGCAGCACGGTGGCCAAGACCATACAGCGGTTTAACAGGACAGGTTCCACTCAGAACAGGCCTCGCCAAGGTCAACCAAAGAAGTTGAGTGCACGTGCTCAGCGTCATATCCAGAGTTTGTCTTTGGGAAATAGACGTATGAGTGCTGCCAGCATTGCTGCAGAGGTTGAAGGTCAGCCTGTCTGTGCTCAGACCATATGCCGCACACTGCATCAAATTGGTCTGCATGGCTGTCGTCCCAGAAGGAAGCCTCTTGTAAAGATGATGCACAAGAAAGCCCGCAAACAGTTTGCTGAAGACAAGCAGACTAAGGACATGGATTACTAGAACCATGTCCTGTGGTCTGATGAGACCAAGATAAACTTATTTGGTTCTGATGGTGTCAAGCATGTGTGGCGGCAACCAGGTGAGGAGTACAAAGACAAGTGTGTCTTGCCTACAGTCAAGCATGGTGGTGGGAGTGTTATGGCGCTGCCGGCACTGGGGAGCTACAGTTCATTGAGGGAACCATGAATGCCAACATGTACTGTGACATACTGAAGCAGAGTATGATCCCCTCCCTTCGGAGACTGGGCCGCAGGGCAGTAGTCCAACATGATAATGACCCCAAACACACCTCCAAGATGACCACTGCCTTGCTAAAGAAGCTGAGGGTAAAGGTGATGGACTGGCCAAGCATGTCTCCAGACCTAAACCCTATTGAGCATCTGTGGGGCATCCTCAAACGGAAGGTGGAGGAGCGCAAGGTCTCTAACATCCACCAGCTCTGTGATGTTGTAATGGAGGAGGGGAAGAGGACTCCAGTGGCAACCTGTGAAGCTCTGGTGAACTCCATGCCCAAGAGGGTTAAGGCAGTGCTGGAAAATAATGGTGGCCACACAAAATATTGACACTTTGGGCCCAATTTGGACATTTTCACTTTTGGCAAGAAAAGTGTACTCACTTTTGTTGCCAGCGGTTTAGGCATTAATTGCTGTGTGTTGTGTTATTTTGAGGGGACAGCAAATTTACACTTATACAAGCTGTACACTCACTACTTTACATTGTAGCAAAGTGTCATTTCTTCAGTGTTGTCACATGAAAAGATATAATCAAATATCTACAAAAATGTGAGGGGTGTACTCACTTGTGAGATACTGTATATAACTTACATATTTTGCTTGTTGAGCTAGCTAGCAAAGCTACTGATATGTTGGCTAAACTGGCTGGTTATCTCTCATTAATTTCAAGGCAGACACAAACTTTATACCACTCCAACATACTAGAGCACAACATTGTACACATTACCTCTGTGTTAGCTAGCTCATTTTCTTAATTTCGCATTTACCCGTCTTTTTCAATGAGGACATGTATTTTTGCCGGCCCGTGTAAGCGGAGCCGGCCAAGAAGAGCGAATGTCTCTTACTGACTGAGTGAGTAAGTGACTGACTAACCCTTGTTAAATAGCATAGTGGTTAGAGACGTGGATTATCGACCAGTAGGTTCCGTGATTGAGCCTCATCACAGTCAAAACAAATTATGCATTAGGATTTGTTCGGGATAGACAAAAACTATGCTGGCTACAACCATCAGTTGTTACGTTATAGTAAGCCTTATATAAAACAGTTTACGGTTATATTGTGACTATTTCTGGTGCATTTTCGAAGTACGCATTCATGCATGCTTTTCAGGATAATATATGCTAGATCACCCCCTTGGGCAGTAAAAGTAGGGGTTTCCACGATTCTTCCCTCTTTTCACTTGACAAAAAAGTTATCATTACCTATATTGATAATTATTACAAATGAAAGAAAAACAAACAATTTTGTCCCATGAAGTGAAATAGCTTTGGCAGTAGTTCATCTTCAGTCTCCCTAGCAATTGCTCAGTTTTTATGACTATTCCAATTAGTAAGTTAGTAGATACTAGTAAGCCTGTTAATTGCTAATAAGCTGTTGAAACGGCCAATGGCAAAAGCCTTACAGTTCATAGATGCTATTTGTGGTGGAGGTTAACTTAATAAGAAACGGTAGTCAGTTTAACACTGCTTAATGGTCTCTAGTGAAATATTTAACCTTGCCGTTATGTTAATGCATGACAAAATGCGTGATCTAATGTCAAGATGCTATACCAACACTTACACACTTATAGCTCTGTGGCGTAGTGGTTATAGACACAGCCTCTCACATGGGAGACCCGGGTTAGAATCCAGCCTCAACATTTCCCACTTTCAATTGCAGGCCGGCTGAACTAGGCTTGCCTGGTTCCTTTTCTGGTTAACTTAGATGTGATGCAATCATTGAATAACCTGTGCTGTGACTAACATGTCTGAATTCTTTAAAGAGGTCAGGGTGCCTGTCGGACAAATGCTTTGCTAAATTTGAGGTGTTGCCTCCTTTGTTTTGTACTGTCTTAAAGCACCGTTTGCACATGGGCTTGGTTGTATCTTTTGCTTTGAAGCTCATTTGCTTCATAAGCAAAGTATTTTCACACAGCACTCCTGCCGTTCTTTTTTTCTAAGAGCGCAGGCCTCTGAGCTGTCTGTCTGAATCTTGGCCATCTTGTTGTTGTTTCCAGCTGGAGTGTATGGTGTCCCTGTCGGAACTTTTTGTAATTTACTATTTTTTACCTAGTAGACGCAAACACGCAGTTTTCTTTATAAAGGTACAGAGTGCTCAGTTACATGCTGTTTTTTTGGTGTTACCGAATGCGTAATTAATTAAGCTCAGAACAGTTTTTGAAATTTGGTAGTATTGGTATTTTTGACAGCCCTACTCTGTAGATTGATCCATAAAGATTATTAATATTATGAAATTATACTTGCATAAATAGTTTCTCAGGTTACTTTATGCTCCATCATTTCAGTTATGTCACTAACATTAAACTGTTTTATAGGTTTCTCCAGAAATGAGACATTGTCATTCATTCTTCTTGGAGTTTCCAAATAAAACCAGAGAGCAAATCACCTGCTTCAAACCTGGAACAATACTGAGAGCACTGGAAGGTTCTGAGACATTCACTGACTTGAGAGAAAGAAGTATAAGAGAGAAGGATATTAGCAAGAAGCCAGTTGATGGAATCGATTTTGTCATCACGTGTGGGAAGGGGTACATAGTGAAGCACTTCCCATGTTGGTTGGTAAAAGAGGAGGACACTCTCACTATTATGACTGTCAGACATAACATAGAGGAAACTGCAGGGCACAATGATAAGGAAACAGAAAATTATGTAACTTTTACCGTTGAGACAAAAGGAGGCAAAAACACAAAATCAAAACAAATACTTAAAAACAAAAATCTTGAGTGCTATGGACCACTATGTGTATATGCAAAAGCGATGGAGAAGGTGGAAGAGGGTTTACGAAATGATGGACGTTTCACAGACATTATCTTTGAAGAAAAATGTTGCCTCTCTGAACGACCAAATTTGAGCACTGTTTCAATTAACCAAATTGCAAAGAAACTTGGTGGTCGCAACTTTGAAATTTGTCTGACAAAACCAAGGAGGAAAACTACCACTAAGATGGAAACATCAGTCTCTTCGAAAGAAACTAGCTGGAACTCTGAAGGTGAAAACGCAGAAACATCTCTGTTGGAGCCTATTGGCAACACTGACTTAGACTGCAGACAAATGGCTCGATCAAAACCAAGAATTGATGAAGAATTGCAATCTTCCAAAACAAAGACAAAACAGCTATGCCAACTCGAGTTATACTATGCTGAAATAACGAAGATCCTTCGCAACCAGTTTGATGATCTGGTGAAGCACATGGAAAGTAGGAGAGACGTGGGCCAAAAGACATTTCCTGAAGAGTTGAGTCTGATACAGGAAAACTTCGGTAAAATCCGACAGACGTTCTCTGAGGTCCACAGAGTGAAGAAATTGATGAAACTCGGTGACTCTGTTTGTCAAGTGATTGTTGGAGATGTTGTGACTGGCACAGGCTTTGTGCTGTTTGATAACTTCATCCTAACAAGTGCACATTTATTTGAAAGAAATGTAACAGAAGACTTGACGCTGTTGGTTGATGTCCATGTGAAGTTCAACTATGAAGATCCAAAAAGACCGGATGTACCTTTATTTCAAGCAGAAAAAATGCTTATTGACTTTAAATGTAGAAGTGATGAAAACAATACTGTTGACTACGCTATACTGGAAATACATCCTCAGACTGGAAAGCAAAAGAAAAAGGTCCCCCCTGGTCTCCTCAGTGTATATGGCCAAGTTCCAACCAGCGGTGGAGCCTGCCTCATTGGACACCCTGGTGTAGAAGTGAAGCAAATGGAACCCACCTCCATCATCGGCTATGAGAACAGAGAAGAAGCTGTGAATAAATACAAAAGGGATTATGGGCATGCAATCTTCACAATAAATGATGGAATTAACAAAAACAAAGTGCACTTTGACAAAGTAATGAAAGAAAAAGACAACTTTGTGACCTATAACACCTCCTTCTTCCATGGATCTTCTGGCTCTCCAGTCTTCGATGATGAAGGTCGAGTGTTCGGTATTCATACGGGGGGCTTTGTATATAAGGATCCGTGCACGCAGACCAATCAGAGCGCAATAGAATATGCCCTCCCTCTCCTCCCTATCTTGGAGAACTTCATCCTCCGTTTGGAGGAGGAAAACAAGCATGAAATTTTGAACAGGGTTAAGGAAGAGGCAAGGAAAAACACATTATTGTTTGAAAATCTTTTCCCGTTATCCAAGACAGTGGATGAGCCTATGGATATGAGTTAAGAAGTTGTGATGCAAACACGCCCAAAACATTTTAAAGGGACCTTCCTACTGTACTAGCAAAAAGTATCATAAGACATCTGCAGGAAATGTTTAAGCTAATGTTTAAAATATTTCATTCTATAAAATGATTCCAAGTGCCTGAGATATTTCCCATTGAAACGTTCTTTCTGGTCTGTTTCTGTTTGCATTTACTCGTCTCTTCGTACTCGCTCATAGCACCATTTCTCAATCCCGCTCATTTTCCAAGTGGACTAACTAATACTATTGCGGTATTGTTCGGTGAGGGAAGAGGGGGAAGAGAAAAGAGTTCTACCTCTTTTTATAGCACCACATAGCCTTGCACACTTGTAACCTGCTTTTAAGACGTCTCCTGGCCCTCATATCCACCTGTCTTTTATTTTGAGGTTCCATGAGGCTTCCTTCAGTCACAACTATCCGGCCCCTAAAAACGGTGGTTCCCAAACTTTTTCGGTTACTGTGGCACTGACAGAAATTTGCTGTGCTTGGGGTACCCCTGAAGTACCCCCGCATGTCAATTTCAATAGAAAGCCTATGGTGTCATCAGTGTTTACAAGTACCCCCTATGGAGAGGCTAAGTACCCCCAGGGGTTCTAGTACACCTGGTTTGGAACCACTGCCTTAGAACACTCTGCTGGGTCAATCTCAGGGCTTCATATACGGGTCATATACTTAATATATTTTAATGTGCTTTTTCTTAGGGTGCTTTTATTCATCTTTATTACGATTATTATACACTGCTCAAAAAATTAAGGGAATACTTAAATTACACAATGGGTCTCGATAAATGAAAACGAAGTATATCAAAGATCTAAATCTTGACAGTACATTGTGTAATTCGTTGAGGACAAAATGACGTAACAACGGTCAGTGGAAACCAAAATCGCTGACCGATTTGAGGGCTGGATTCAAACTCACACCGAAAATCAAAGTAAACAATTGAAATCACAGGCTGTTCCAACTTGTGTGAATTTCATCACAGTGACTTATAAAGTGACTCAGTAGTGTGAATGGCCCCCACGTGCCGGTATGCACTCCTGACAATGTCTGGGCATGCTCCTGATGAGACTGCAGATGGTGTCCTGGGGGATCTCCTCCCAGATCTGGATCAGGGCATCAGTGAGCTCCTGGACAGTCTGTGATGCACCGATACATAACGTCCCAGAGGTTCTCAATAGGATTCAGGTCTGGGGAACATGAGGGCCAGTTAATGGCATCAGTGCCCCTCCTGTTCCTCCTTGCACAAAGGAGCAGATACCGGTCCAGCTGCTGGGTTGATGCCCTTCTACGGCCCTGTCCATCTCACCTCGTGTAACGGCCCGTCTCCTGGTACCTCCTTCATGTTCTTGAGACTGTACTGGGAGACACAGCAAATCTTCTTGCGACGGCATGTATGGATGTGCCATCCTGGAGGAGCTGGACTACCTGTGCAACCTGAATGGGCTGCAGGTACCGCCTCATGCTACCAGTAGTGACAAGGACACTAGCAAAAGACAAAACTAGAGAAGAATCAATCAGGAAGGATAAGGAGAGAGCTATTGTCTGTGGCCAACTCCTGCAAAGCCATTCCCTTTTTGGGAGTTGTCTTGCTGTTGCCTCTCCAGTGGCCCTGTTGTCACTTTCATTTGCACCAAAACGGGTGACATTGTTTCACAATCGCTTATGCTTCCTAACTGGACAGATATATCTCTGAAAGTTAACTGACTTGGTGTTATACTGTGATGGATTGCGTGTTTACTTGCTTTTTTGAGCAGTGTATATTGTGTTATTAATGTTTTAGCATTTGTCTTTCAGACCAACTATATTTTTATTTTGATGCTTCTGTCATTTGGTTATTTTTTTTTTTCATTAGTCATGGTTACAGGGTGGTTATTGTCATTACCTTGGTCATTGGGATACTGAATGAACAATCTGACATTAAAACATGTGATAAAGTTTCTGCCATATTTTGTGTCCCTGTCAATCAACAGTGTTTTTTTCAGATAATGTCTTGAGATGTGTCCTGTCACTTCCTCACCAACACTTTCAACAGGTTGTCCTCATTTCAGAGTAGATTGTAATAAAAAAAGGTAAAAGACAGTTCTTCTGTAAAACAGAGGGAAGGACTTTGCCCACATATTCATGGAAAGGGATTTTCCAAAAAAACAAACTAATAGACACGCAAGTGGGAATTGAACCACCAACCCCTGGCAGTAATGGCCTAGCGATGAACCCTCTGACCTACCCCATCACAAGCTCTTTGGCTGGAAATATTTGGCACCTTTATGGATTACATAGGGGACACGAAATATGGCAGGCGCTGCCCGCCATATTTCGTGTCCCTGTCAATCAACAGTGTTTTTTTCAGATAATGTCTTGAGATGTGTCCTGTCACTTCCTCACCAACACTTTCAACAGGTTATCCTCAATACAGAGTGGATTGTAATAATAATAAAAAAGAGGGTATTTCTGTCAAACGCAAGGAAGGACTTTGCCCACATGTTAATGGAAAGGGATTCTCCAAAAATAACTAAACTAACAGTGGGAATCGAACCACCAACCCTGGCTGTAAAAGCGCTACGCTGAACCCTCTGACCTATGGCACCACAAGCACTTGGGGTGGAAATATTTGGCACCTTTATGGATTACATAGGGGACACGAAATATGGCAGGCGCTGCCCGCCATATTTCGTGTCCCTGTCAATCAACAGTGTTTTTTTCAGATAATGTCTTGAGATGTGTCCTGTCACTTCCTTACCAACACTTTCAACAGGTTATCCTCATTTCAGAGTAGATTGTAATAAAAAAAGTAAAAGACAGTTTTTCTGTCAAACAGAGGGAAGCACTTTGCCCACATATCAATGGAAAGGGACTTTCCAAAATTAACTCAACTTATAATGGCTCCTGCTGGGAATCGAGCCACCAATTTCCCTTATGAATCAACAGTATTGTTCAGAAAAGTTCTTGTGATGTTGGCAATCTGTTCCTCACCAACACCATCAACAGGATAACCTCATTTCAGAGTAGATAAAGATGTAAAAAAAGACAGAATTTCAGTCTAACACAGGGAATGACTTTGCCCACATATCAATCGAAATTGACTTTCCAAAATTAACTAAATGTATAATGACTCCAGTGGGAATCGAGCCACCAATTTCTGGGACAAAAAGCACAAAGCCTTTATTCATTTTTATTTTTTTACTAAGAAAATGCTCAGTAAAAGAGTAGATACAAATAAGGAATTGGCAGAATGGATATTAAATTACTTAAATCAAAAAAAATTTTTTCAAAGTCCATATCAACCCATTTACGTACAAGAGTTACATCTCGCTTTACCCCTGTCACAATTATCTATCAGACATCCTTTATTTTACCTTCGAAATGGGTGATGTTCCTTCTTAAATGCACTGCATATCTTGCATGACTTAATACATAGTTTATCAAGTTCTCATCAGGTTTATTCGTTTTACATACACCAAGCAATATAATTTCTTCCCAATTATTATTCCCAAGAACATTAAGACTCCCAATTATCTTTAATTAGACTTTAACTTATCGTAAAAAGTGAATAGACATCTGCAAGACAAATATACATGGAGGAGATTCTTTACATCCCTCCCACAAACATCACATAATCACGACACGTCTTTATTAATCTGATGCAATATTACATTTGTGTATATCCTACTGTGACGTAACTGAAAATCATTTTGTTCACATTCAATACTATTGTACTTGACATTCAGTGGAGCCCAAATCTTTTTCGCATACAAATTTGGAAAGACTGCCCTCCAAACATTCTCAGAAGCTGGCCTTTTAACAACCTTTAACTAGAAGATCTTATAAAAGAGTTTAACAGTGCACCCAGAAAAGTTGATCCTTTTACCACTTTCCCCAATCAACAAATTTGGAAAAACAAATAAATCCTCTCTGTCACCTCCCTTGCTAATTAACTCCGTCCAGACATTTGGTATGCTCCTCTTAATTTTTTCAAAAAAAGTATATATTGCGCCTCTACTAAGGTCTTCATCACTTTCACAAATGATTTCCACTATAGCCTGTAAGGGCAAAAACCCCGGAATGATCTCATAGGCAAAATCCTTTATTTGTCTTAGACTTTACTTAGAATGTTGTGATTAAAAAAAAACAGTTTGATTCATAACCAAATCAATGTGATTGCACTCATGAAATGTCTGGTAAGAAGTCAATCTATGCCTCAAAAACCTCCCTATAAAACTCTGGAACATCCTTAAACATACACTTACTTATGCTCATCAATAAGCTATTATCTTCACATTCACCACTGTGATGCAAAAAAGCTCTCATAAAATACTTCCACCCATGGTCATCAATGCCATATAGATATTTTTTCACAATGTTGACTCTCATGGCCTTCTTTAAAAGCAGATCCACCAACTTCAAACCTGCATCCACCCGATCAGCTATCAAGGTTTTCTGTGAGATTCTCACCCACCTCCCATTCCATATGAAATTAGACACAATCTTATTATTATACTTAACCTCCTGCAAAACCCAATGTGGCATATCCAACACGCCCAATGCATACACAAATTTACTACAAAGCAACACATTTACCACTGTCACCCTGCCATTTAGTTTTAACCTACGATTCTTCCACAAGCGTAGCGTCTGCCTCACCCTGTTCAGTACTGCCGCCCAGGTTAAATCTCTAGCCTCACACCTATGTGAGCCTATATTCACCCCTAGCACCTTAATATAACCATTTACAACCTTAAATGGAATTTCACAGCCAGTACCCGCCACCTTCCCCATGAACATTATTTCAGACTTCTGCACATTAACCGTAGCACCTGAAGCTTGTCCATAAATCTCTACACAGTCCATTATATTCTGAACATCCTTTTCATCTCTCACTGTACATGTAGTGTCATCAGCATATTGATGAATCAAACTAACATCCCCACCTGGGATCACCACCCCCTTTATTGCCCCAGCACCCTTGACTAACGCAGCAAACGGCTCTGCCACAATGCTATATAAAACAGCAGACAGGGGGCAGCCTTGCCGCACCGATCTCTCCACAGCAAAGTTATCAGTCAGCAGCTCAATACATTTAACACAACTTTTTGCCTCTCTATATAACAATGTGATCCAAGCCACTAGTCTAGGCCCGAAAACCACCTCTGAAGTCTACAATAAAAAGCTATGCTCCACTCTATCAAATGCTTTGTTCAGATCTAAGCTTAGTTCAACACCCCCTCCTTTATCCACATGCTGAACCACATCTCTTATAGTGCAAAGTGTGTCTGTAATGTCCCTGCCAGGAACCCCATAAGCCTGTGTAGACGCCACAATGCTGCCAACTACTTTTTTCATCCTATAGCACCTTAGTCAATATCTTATCACAAAACAGCAACGTTAGCGGTCTATAATTTTCTTATTTCAATTTACTCCCTTTGTTCTTATGGAAAATTTGCGTCACACATGCCTCTCTCTGTCTCTGACATTTTGGCACTCAAGTCATTCAGCACAGTATCTACACACCCTTGATCGACCTCCCCCTTTTTATATAACTCTGTAAAATGACTCGGCTGTATCCTAAATACCCACAAAATCATCCACTTTCTCTCCATTTTCTTTCTCTAACACATCAATATAGCAGCGACTCTGTTTTCGTGTCTCCAACCCCAAAAAGTGCATTTTTCCCCTTCAACAGAATAAAGCATTCAACAGCGCCCTACTCCTAACTATGGCACCCGTACACTTTTTTTTCTCAAGGAGACTCAGCTCAGCTTTAATCTTGAAAAAGCCCCCTACATTGTAGTCGCTGTCAGATTCTGCTTTCTCAAGTTCTGCCCTGAGCCTGTTCCTGAGCACCCTTTCCTCCCTTCTATATGCATGACTACGCTGCCTAGCATACCCAATGCTAATGTCCTTCACTTTAGATTTTAACTTTTCCAACCATATGCACACATTGCCCCCCTCCCAAGAATCAGTAGCTTCTGTAATGTATGCCCTACTCTCTTTCTTGTACTGGACTTCCTTTACTAAACTTGCATTCAAACACCAAACCCCACCACCCCACCTCTCTGTAGCTGAATCTAAAATGAAGGACAAAACATCATGATCACTAAAACCAGAAAAGTGATAAGCTACCTTTTTAATGTTCTGCAGTAAGTCTCGCTTTACTAAGCATAAAGCTATCCTGCTCTGTCTTGAGTTCTGCTTGAACCACCTGCCTTCTAGAGAACAATCTTATACCGGGATTGTCCCCCCTCCATGCGTCCACTAAGTTATCATTCATCATCTGTAAAAGCACTGTCCAAGACCCATCACGCGTAAACCTAGCACTGCTTCTGTATTGCAGAAGGTCTGTACTGACCTCCAAAAATGAACTTTCTAGCTCAATGTATTAGACTACGTGAGTCGCTTTCGTGAGCGCCTACATGGCGCCTGTGAGCTGGCAAAGGAAGCCCTGTCTTCCTCGCAGAGACGTATGAAACATCATTATGATAAACATGCCGTTTCTCATCCTCTGCGGGTGACTAAGTTCATATGTGTTGCCTGTACCAGATGCATGTATGATTTCTTTTCTATTCTGTGTAGATGCCTTTGAACGAATGGTGTTCTGTATACTGTTTATGTCTTGTGTCGCAAACCATAGTGGGTTTGCTCTTTTAAGGGTGGGAGTGTTACGCATGCAGGTACCCTGTATGTGCGTTTGTGTTTTTCCCCTCCTGCCGTTTCCGCAGGTGTCCCTTATGTTCCTGATTGTGCTCGTTGGTGTTTCCCACCTGGCAGTCACGAGTGCAGCGCCTGACTGCTGAGGTGGACCAATCGGTGGACACCCCTCCTAATTGCACCACCTGTTCCTTTTTCCATTACCCAATCACATCAATCAATCAATCAAATTTATTTATA
>JACXGI010012711.1:0-22200 GCA_016801175.1 Esox masquinongy | reverse complement strand
TGTGTGTGTGTGTGTGTGTGTGTGTGTGTGTGTGTGTGTGTGTGTGTGTGTGTGTGTGTGTGCCCTCTGTGACTTGTTTGTCTTCCAAGCTGACTCTACCTTACAAAGGAACTGTTTGACTGAGTCATACAGGTTAGCAGGGTGAGTTGGTGTGACCTCTTGACTGTGATGGAGGAAGGGTGAGTTTGCGTGACCTGTTCACTGTGATGGAGGAAGTGATTCATCCTCAGACTGCAGGGCACTGCTGTTTGTCTCACTACACACCTCCTCAAGTGTCTGTTTGGTTTGGAGTTCAGACTCAGTGACTGCCGTGAGACTGTGTGGATGTGTTGCGGCTTGTCTCTCTGCTCTGTCATCCGAGGCAGATGTCTTTGATCCCCACTTTTACATGGAACCGTTTGTGTGAATGCCCTGAAGCCTATTCACAGCAGGCTATGTTAAAGCCTTTTAAGCTGTGTGTTTTTTTTTATTATTCTGTCCAGTATGCCACCTCAAGAATGACCAGAATGATGTGGGTTGTGTTTGTCCAGAAACTCATATGTGAGGCTCAGACATCTGTGCACCAACACGTGGGTCCACAGCACCAACCATCCGATCGACAAGGAGGAGGAGAAACCAGTTATGCTACGTGTGAGTGACAGCTAAACTAGCTAATCCCCATTCATAGTTTGTGCTGGTGTGGTTCTGACCTAATTAGCCCCTGCCTATGCAGCAGCTACTATTGTATGGGTACCAACAGAAAAAGAACAACGCAAAGTTGATTATACACTATAATCATACACTGAATACACAAACATGTTTATGTACATAATAATACAATGTGTAATTCCATAGGCCATCATAAAGACAACAATACTTTATGTTCTTTATAATACATAATAATAAAGTAAGTGTGTGTATCTCTTCAGAGTCCTTGTTGTGCAGAATTGTTTTTTTGGGGGGGTGGGAGATAATAAGGACATACTTATTGCTAGTCACCTGTTCTTAAACTGTCTGCAGCTCTTTGTAATAAGTCTCAGTTATTTTGCTGTTGTGACGTGATGTTTTGACGTGATGTTGTGACGTGATGTTGTGACGTGATGTTGTGACGTGATGTTGTGACGTGATGTTTTGACGTGATGTTTTGACGTGATGTTGTTACGTGATGTTGTGATGTGATGTTGAGTTATCAGTGTATATGGACACGCAGGTGTAAAACAGAAAACAAGGCCCACTTGGCTGCTCTGTGGTACTCCACACTCAACTGGGTTAACATTAGAAAGGCTTCCATCAAAGATGACCCTCTGTATTGTATAAGATACAGAAGTTGCAATACATGAAATGGTAAAGGATGTAAATTGAAAACACCTATGTTTTTTGGCAAAAGTTTCAATCAATGAAATCAGAATGTGTATCGAGGTCTAACAATAGAACTACCACCATCTTCCTATTGTACATTTCTTTCAGCCAGTTATGAGTCCTTTTTGTCAGTGCTAAGCCTGTTGTTAGAGCTTACTGTACCATAGTCTGTCAAACCCAATCTTAAACTACTGTGTATTTTGTTTTATGTGTAGTCAATCAGTTTCTCACAGTGTTATTATTTTTAGATTGGCACATCTGCGTTGAAAGAAGACAAAGAGGCATTTGCTATTGTGCCTGTCTCGCCTGCTGAAGTAAGAGACTTGGACTTTGCCAATGATGCCAGTAAGGTGTTGGCCTCCATCGCAGGCAAACTGGAGAAGGGCACCATCACTCAGAATGAAAGAAGGTATACAGTAGCCATTTTGTTACTCCCTGTTTGTTTTTACTATATAACATTGAACCAAAATAATATACACTCTTAACACAATATTAGCTTTTGGTAATCTCTTGGTACCAACATGGCGCCACTTTGCTAAACTCCGGATGTGTCTATGGCAGTGCCTCTTCCTGTGTACGACTGCCTGTAACTGTGTGACCTTTAGGGCAGTGACCAAGCTTCTAGAAGACCTAGTGTTTTTTGTGGTGGACATCCCCAACAATGGCCAGGATGTGCTGGAGATCATGGTCAACAAGCCCAACAGAGAGAGACAGAAACTCATGAGGGAACAAAACATTCTCAAACAGGTAAAAGGATCATGTCAGTTTGGGAACTTCCTCCGACTGAAGCTGGTGAAAACTCCATTTAATTTATATTTGGATGCATTCTGCTCCTTTGTCTTCAAACTTTATTATACTTTTCCTAAAACATTTCCAACAAACACATTTCCTCAACATCATTGAACTGATGAAATGTGCTATGTTAGATGTAATGACTGTGTTATTACCCCAACCTTCTCTTCAGATCTTCAAGCTTCTGCAGGCTCCGTTTACAGACAGCGGGGATGGGCCCATGCTTAGGTTAGAGGAGCTGGCTGACCAGCGCCACGCCCCATTCAGACACATTTGCCGTCTGTGTTACCGTGTGCTACGCCACTCTCAGCAGGACTACCGCAAGAACCAGGTACTACCGCTTGGTAACTGCCAGACCTATTGGTCTGAGCTTTCTTACCGAACACGGGTATTTCCCTTGTTGGCCTGGTCCCAAAACCCTTATTCCTTTTACCTGCTATTATTTTTAATTAAATCTATTTGTTCGAGTGGGTGAGACACTTGTTTTAGTGAGATTTTAGAAAACATTTTAAGGATATTGAATTCATATGAAAATATTAAATACGACTAAAATAAGAAAATACTACATATCCTTTCTAAAATGGATATCTATCTTACCTCTGTATTGTTTTATGTTGTGGATTTTGAGAAGAAAGATGACGAGTTCAATGGGAAAGTGAGCCAGTCCAGTTGGTAGCCTGTCAGAGCTGTGCACTGTCCAGCCTGCCTAACGCCATGCTAGAGATACAAATTGCTAATGTTTATTGGTGATATGAAACTAACTTGCCATTATGTGTAACACATTGCTTTTTATTAATGATTAAGTCTTAAATCTAAAATGAAGTGTTTCATGGTCTGTCCTAAAATAGACCAGTTGGCCATTGGGAGGAATTTTTCCAGTTTTTTGACAACATCTTTTTTCGGGCCTCCTTTAATTTAATCACCCTAATTCTGGAGATCCTATAAGCTTTCAGTGGATTTTGAAAGAGACATGAGGTTTGAACCATTGGTTTTCTCAGAGGGTTATGTACATAGTTATTTTCCCATGTTCAAAAGAAAACCCTAGACCCTGTTTTAAATGAAAAACCTAGACACTGTTTAAAGCACTCTCCTGATCTTTCCAGATGATGTTGTGCCTGGGAATGAGCTGTGCTCTAACAGTCTTTCCAGATGAAATGTTGTGCCTGGGAATGAGCTGTGTTCCAACAGTCTTTCCAGATGAAATGTTGTGCCTGGGAATGAGCTGTGCTCTAACAGTCTTTCCAGAGGAAAGGTTGTGCCTGAGAATGAGCTGTGCTATAACAGTCTTTCCAGATGAAATGTTGTGCCTGGGAATGAGCTGTGTTCTAACAGTCTTTCCAGAGGAAATGTTGTGCCTGGGAATGAGCTGTGCTCTAACAGTCTTTCCAGATGAAATGTTGTGCCTGGGAATGAGCTGTGCTCTAACAGTCTTGGATAAATGGCCGGAAAGCAGCAATAATACTCACTCATAAGTTGGGGCGCCAATCCATATGCAGTTTAATGATGTTATTCTGGCCTACCACCGAATCACAAAGGACCACAATCCCAATGCTGTGATCAGGTTTGACTATGATAAGGGCCTCTTTTGTCCCGCAGGAGTACATAGCCAAGCAGTTCCGCTTCATGCAGAAGCAAATCGGATATGATGTTCTTGCTGAGGACACTATCACAGCTCTGCTTCATAATAACCGCAAGCTACTGGAGAAACACATCACAGCTGCAGAAATTGACACCTTCGTCAGCCTCGTCAGGAAGAACCGGGAGCCCAGGTCTGTGTGTGTGTCTGTGTGTGTGTCTGTGTGTGTGTGTCTGTGTGTGTGTGTCTGTGTGTGTGTGTCTGTGTGTGTGTGTCTGTGTGTGTGGGTGGGGGGGGGCGGTTGTGTGCCTGTGTGGGCTGTCATACCAAGCTTGCTTGCATTTGCGTGCAGGACATAATGTTCAGATAGAGATGTTTCTGTGTTGGTATTCTATACTGTAAGTCATCATGGTTCTGGTGAGACAGTATTGCTGTGTTCCATGTAATTGAAGACTGGCTGCTAACTTCATCTAGGCTGGAATGTGTTGGTGGTTTGCCACATGAAGGGATAAAGACATGTGGAGGGTATTGTATGCTGCTCCAGGGCAGATGGTATGTTTTTGTCTGTTATTTTATCGTCACAGTTAATTGAAGTCTGATGCAATTAAGCTAGAAACTGTTGTGGACTTCACAGTACAAATAACAGATAGGGTAATGTACAATAATTTTATACCATATTATTATTATTATACTATATAATATTATCACTGTACCTAGGTGCTGATACAATGTGTGATTCCCATAATTGAATATGAGTTGTGGTTTGATACTTTGCTTTAATTAAAATTCAGTGTTCTAAACATATTGCTCACCATTTGTCTGGGGACAGATGAGATATGAGAAAACTAGTTTTAAACAGTCTTAGAAGTGAAAGGGCTGATAGCAAATTAACTCCTTGTTTTAAAAGAAGCCTGAGAACAAGTATGGAGGAAATACTAGTTTGTGTGCCAATACAGCCAGCTAGCACAAAAATAATATTCTGTTATTCTGAAAATAAAATCTTTTGAGATAATCTTCATCTTCAGCAGTCAATTGTTTTAGAATTTGAAGAATTTATGTTATCAAAATAAATAAAAATCTAGATGTGCTATAAATTCAGGCAAGCCTTTGTTGTCTAGCTAACAGGCTTATCAGACAGAGGCAAAGTCTCTAGACAAAATTGGAAGACACTGTAAAATCACCAGGGATTCAGCTAAATGTACTTTATTTTTGAAATATGTTCTGAAGTATTCCTCTGAATAAAAAAATAGTCATGGGCTACTAATTTGACCACTACACAGAGCAGTCTCATGCCAACAAGCTGCCTAAATATCTGCCCCTCTTGTTATGCCTGAAAAGTCTCTGGCACACATAACTTTGGATAAGGCAACTTGTGAAGTATTGCTTGCAGTCATGGACATCCTTGCTGTGTGGAAACAGAGGCGCAAATCCTTCTTGAAATATACATTTGATTTATAGGCTCAGAGTATTGAAAATGTCTGTTTTATTTTATTTAACCTTTATTTATCCAGGAAGGACTCATTGAGATTACAAATCTCTTTTTCACGAGTGTCCAGGCCAAGACCTGTATCACAAACTAAAACTCATTTAAAACACACAACACAATCATAGGGAAATATAAGTACACCAACCATACCATCCAGTGCCATTTAAAACACACAACACAATCAAAAGGGAAATAAAAGTACACCAACCATACCATCCAGCGCCAATAAAAAATCTTATGCGTCTGTGTGTTCCAGGTTCCTTGATTACCTATCAGACTTGTGTGTGTCAATGAACAAGTCTATTCCTGTGACCCAGGAGCTTATCTGTAACGCAGTTTTGGACCCCACCAATGCAGACATCCTCATAGAGACCAAGTAAGACCTCTGTTTCCTCCTCTCCTCCTCTCATTTTCCTCAACTGGATTTCAATCAGTCATTCTTTATTATTAAAAATAAAAAACATAATGAACATTTTAACAATTTCCAGTTGTCCTCTGTGTCTATGGTCTGTTACATGCTGTTCCAGATGACAGATTAGACCTCTGTCTTCAGTGTTCAGTACTTCTGTATGCTGACTTTAATTCAGTCGGAGGCTGTTCAGTCATACAAACAGCTCAACGTGAGTGTTTGATGGTGTGTTTACTCCTGGACTGAGCTCGACCGTCATCATGTCTATCTGGCCAAGAACACAGTGTAGGGTTTGAACTGTTAACCTTCTTCCAGACTGGTGCTGTCCAGGTTTGAGATTCAGGGAGCGTCCATTGGAGATAACTCACTGGAGTCTGAGGAGGATGAGGAGGAGGTGTGGCTGTTCTGGAAGGACAGCAATAAGGAGATCAGGAGTAAGAGCATCAGAGAGTTGGCCCAGGACGCCAAGGACGGCGCCAAGGAGGACCAAGAGGTTGTCGGCTATTACAGGTCTGAAACAGTACCACATTTTCTCCTTTTTACTGGCCCTGAAAATGAGTATGTTTACTGTCTGTCGATACTGGTGGATATGTTCCTAGGTTTCTTCCTTGGATTTATAAATGGAGATGGGCTCCATAATTGGTGAATACGCACCCCGTCTCCCCTTACAAGCTCCTATCCATATGTTAAAAAGATCTAACAGTAATTCAGTCAATTACAGTCCATTTTATTTAGAAAATAATTACATTCAATTAGGTAGTGAAGTATCTTATAGCAGAGAACCAGATGGTTCCTTCCTCTCTGTCTCTCAGGTACCACCTGAACCTGTTAATTTCCACATCCTACATTTCTGTCTCTCATGTACCAGCTGAGCCTGTTAATATCCACATCCCTTCCTCTCAGTATCTCAGGTACCAGCTGAACCTGTTAACACTAGAACCGCCAAGCCTTTCGTCCCTATTAGCATAGACATTTTCCTCCGCAGCATCACCATCCAGCCAGAGCATCAGTTCATCTACTGGCTCGCCATCAAACTATATAGAATAGTCTAAAAAATAATGAATTACAGAATTTGTTTGTTGTAAATAGTTAATGATTTTGAAAAAATACAAGCATGTGTCTGTATTGAAGGTCTTATGAGAAAAACGACAAAAAAATCATATGAGAAAAACGACAAAAAAAAAGAATACATAGAATGATTATTTCTAAGAACACAGGCTATAGTATTTTCATTTGGTTATTAGGCCTTACGAATGTACAAAATGAAAATTACACAGCCAGTCTCTAGGTGACATGCATAAATTATCGAATAACCGAGAGGAGTTATTAGAAAAAGACGAGGTCCAATATGAATAGACTGAACGGCACGTTTTTGCAGGTCTCTCCTGGGGGTTTCTAGTGGGACTATTGAGTTGATTTCAACGCCAATGCATAGCTCTTGTCAAGTAGCCTATATCGTTTGTATTATGTTTCAATAATAGCGGGATTAAATTGTTAAATGGTCATGGAAATCTTGTATTTCATTTGTAAGTTCATTCAAATTCTCAAGTCTATAATTCATCTGGGAGTATCGCACATTCATCTATTGACGTCAGGCATTCAGTGAGGGGTGATTAGCGCCTGAGTACCATTTGGGTACCAATGCTAAGTGGCATGGGCTGTTGGCGGATTAAGTCGGAATACAGGGTAAAGAAAATGGTAAATAGTCTCTAAATAGTTTTCCATTTGTGAAGTTTAGAATTCCGACAATGGAACAATGTAATATACGCCTATTTAGGAAAAGTCATGGAAGGAGGAGGGTGTTGCTTTCAAAATGGCAGTTTTAATTTAATTACAAACTCAAACGCCAATTCACGTAGGCATTTGGCGGTCCTAGTGTTAATATCCACGTCCTACCTCTCTGTCTCTCAGGTACCAGCTGAACCTGTTTGCCCGGATGTGTCTGGATCGGCAATACCTGGCCATCAACAAGATCTCTGGCCAGCTGGACGTGGACCTGATCCTGCGCTGCATGTCTGATGAAGATCTGCCCTATGACCTGCGTGCTTCCTTCTGCCGCATGATGCTGCACATGCATGTGGACCGCGACCCCCAGGAACAGGTCACGCCGGTCAAATATGCCCGCCTCTGGTCTGAGATACCCTCCGAGATCGCCATTGACGAGTGAGTAGCATGGATAGCAGCATATTTGCAGGGCTGATGTTCGATAATAGTTTAGGAAAGGACTGACTAGCTATAATATGCCCAGTGGAAAGGAACAACTAGCTACGGTATGCCCAATGGACAATTAGAAAAGGAATAAGTGGAGTGTATGAAGGAGCGCATAAAATATGTCATGTCTTTCTTTGAGCTTGGTTAACAAACAGTGTCAGTCGTAGTGCAGTGATTAACATGGTCCAGGTCATAAGAGCTCTGCTGTTTCCCCTGGTGCCAGCTATGACAATGACGGCACATCCAAGGATGAGATCAAGGAGCGTTTTGCTCTGACCATGGAGTTTGTGGAGAACTACCTGAGAGACGTGGTCTGTCAGAGCTTCCCATTTGCCGACAAGGAGAAAAACAAACTCACCTTTGAGGTATTTTGTGTGGAGATTCTGTTGTTTAAAGCCGTATGACATTCATTCCCTGTTGGTGACAGTAGAATGACACTCGATAGGATGTCGTCTAGCTGTGTGTTTTATTTTTTGTCTGTATTTTCCCAGGTAGTGAATCTATCCAGGAACCTCATCTACTTTGGCTTCTACAATTTTAGCGACCTGCTAAGGCTGACCAAGATCCTGCTGGCCATCTTGGACTGCGTGCACGTCAGCACCATCTTCCCCATCAACAAGCTGGAGAAGGGAGAGGAGGCTAAAGGTAGGACAACGTCATGTGCTGCCCTTCAGAGGGAGGAGGGTTCAGACATCAAGCTGGTGAAGGGTGAGGAGTGTCGGGGGGGGGGGTTCACACATCAGCAAGGCTTCCTTAGGGTTCCACATTTTACGAAAACATTCCTAAAGTTCCCAGTGTTTTCCCGGGAGTTTGCGCTCCTTTGCTTCTATATTTTTACTCCGCGGCCAACAAAGAACTGAACGGCTAAGCTGTGGATAAGGGTGGAGCCAGTAATGTGTTCCTGGTGTGTCCAGGCAGTAACGTGATGCGCTCCATCCATGGGGTGGGGGAGCTGATGACCCAGGTGGTGCTGAGGGGAGGGGGGTTCCTGCCCACCACCCCCACCAACCCACCCAACGGTGTCCAGGTCAAGACCCAGACGGAGCCAGAAAAACAGGACATCCTGGTCATGGACACCAAGCTGAAGATCATAGAGATACTACAGGTAGAAAACCACAGTAACCCGACCCCCACACCTCCACCCAATGTGGTCAATGTGTACAAACCATTAGGGGTATTCCAAACATTAGTCCTACTTCCCCTAAATCTGGCTTCACCTCCTTTATCCAAATCACCCAGTAACCTGCTTCTCATAACAACAATTTCCTACGAGACCATGACAGTCCTTCTTGGGGGATGTTCTTCTCCATATCTCTGCAGTTCATTCTGAATGTGCGGCTGGACTACAGGATCTCCTGTCTTCTGTGTATCTTTAAGAGGGAGTTTGACGAGAGCAACTCCCAGTCCGACGTGTCTTTAGCGGGATCCCTGGAGGGACCAAACAGCATGCCAGGTGGGAGAGCCTGCAGGTCAGCCAGACACCGCTGGGCGTCCCCTCCCCGTGTGTTGCTAAGGTCCCTCTGTGTTTGTTTTCTCAGGGGCTCTGGACTTTGAACACATAGAGGAGCAGGCAGAGGGGATATTTGGTGGAAGGTAAACCATTGTGATGGTTGAGTCCGGCTTCGTTATTAAGTTAATCCACTAAATGTCTGTGCGCCTGGGCTCAAATGTGTGCTCTTGTGTGTCCAGTGAGGAGAACACGGCGTTGGACCTGGATGACCACGGCGGTCGGACCTTTCTGAGGGTCCTGCTCCACCTGACCATGCATGACTACCCTCCCCTGGTGTCCCGAGCTCTCCACCTGCTCTTTAGACACTTCAGCCAGAGGCAGGAGGTGTTGCAGGCCTTCAAGCAGGTACACCTCTGCTTTACACCTCATATTCCCAGTTACACTGTCACACACTGATCAGCCTGGTCTGATGTACCGCAACCAATGTTATGATCTCATTCACATAATATGAATATCCAATTCAAAACGCATAAGCAATGTGAATAGGAATGCCTGCTAAATTATGACAATGTAATGTGCTGTAATGTAATGCTATGGCAGACATTCCTGCATATTCAGTTTTCTATTCAATGTGTTTATTGGTCCTTCTAGCATGTTTCCACCCAGAACAATATCCTTTACCCTTAGTGCCTAATATTCCTAATGATTCTACAAATTCCCTTGAGGGCTTTAATCATTCTTCACCCGGCAGTTACTGAGACCTGACTAAGTCTTCTAGTTAGGTGCTTCTACGAGGATTTTTGCAACTTTTCAACTTAACATTTAGAAACTGTCCATTAAATAAATGTATTTTTTCCCCTCACATTTTTATCAAAGTGTAGATTGAGAGTTTTTCACAGAACATATTTTTACTGTGTGTTAAACTAGACTATACATTCTAAATGTCTGGTGAAAGTTGTGAAATTTAAACAACATAAAAGAGGAACACTTCATGCTTGATTTGGAGAAAATAAAACGGATTACGTCGTCTGTCCCCTCTTCTTTCTCTCATGCTGACTCGTGAACAGTATTCTTGTCTGTTGATGGTTGGCTCTGCTTTAATGTAATTATGAGACATTGCAAGACAATGAATTGAGCAGCGTTCCACCACCAGGGTCAGCTTTGGGTTACTGATAGATAGTCTTGATGTGCACAATGGTGACTCAGTCTGTCTCTGTGGTGCCCCTCCCCTCTCTCTAACTCACTAGCTCGCTATGTAAGATACTACTGTCCCGGGTCTCTGAAGTATGGAAACTTATCATTCTTTTTTTGTCCAAAAACAGAAAACCGCGGAGTTCTGTATGTCAGGCAGTACTTTGTCAAATGAGACAGTTGTGAAATGCTTGTAGAATAACTGTTGTAATGGTTGTAGTCCTACAGGCACAATGCTTAACCACCTGAAAGGGACACACTTTGAGACCCTAACTTAAATGCCACACTTTGGGACCCTAACTCAAAGGGACACACTTTGGGACCCTAACTGTGGATGGCTGGAGCGGCTCACACCTGAACAACAACATACAGCTTCACAGCAAAGCCTACTGGCCTGTCTGTTAACTTAACCCAAGCTGTCATACACATGTCAGCAATAGTACAGTATTTTCGATCCCTACATTTGATTGCGTCATACTAGCCTTCTGAAACTGAATTTACCACCAGTTTACCACTGGATTTACCACTGATTTGATACTGGTTTGTTTGTCATTCCACCCCCAGGTCCAGTTGCTAGTGACAAGTCAGGATGTGGAGAACTACAAGCAGATCAAGTCAGACCTAGACCAGCTCCGGTCAATTGTGGAGAAGTCTGAGCTATGGGTCTATAAGAGGCTGGGGCCCGACGAGAGCATGGATACTGGAGAGCACTCTGCCGAGTCTCAACACAAGAAGGTGCTGTAACAGACATCCGCAGACCAGGAGTTGCCCACCTAGCACTCTGTGTGTCTATGACAAACACTAGAACCGCCAAGCCTTTCGTCCCTATTAGCATAGACATTTTCCTCCGCAGCATCACCATCCAGCCAGAGCATCAGTTCATCTACTGGCTCGCCATCAAACTATATAGAATAGTCTAAAAAATAATGATTTACATTATTTATTTGTCCTCTAGGAGCGAGTCGTTTGCTAAAGGTGTTGTTCTGCCTGTTGTTCAGGGGGATTCCACCTCCAGTGGATCGGACAAACCAAAGAAACCAGAGAGTACCAGCAGCTACAACTACAGGGTGGTGAAGGAGGTGACGTCCAGACAGTCTTGTCAGTCTTCGTAACTTTGCAGTACACTGGTGTATCTGGGATGGCTAGGTGGCTGACTGTGTGTGTGTGCGTGCGCGTGGGTGCGTGGGTGTAGATCTTGCTGCGTCTCAGCAGGCTGTGTGTTCAGGAGGGTCTGTCAGGCAGGAAGAGTAAGAAGCAGCAGCAGAGGCTCCTGAGGAACATGGGGGCTCATGCCGTGGTGCTGGAGTTATTACAGATCCCATACGAGAAGGTACGTGTGCGTGTGTGCGTGTGCGTGTGTGCGTGTGCGTGTGTGCGTGTATGCGTGTGTGTGTATGCGTGCGTGCGATCCAGGTCTAATAATATATGTGGGAACCAGAAGTCCCCACATTCAGCATTAGGAATAAGTGAAGTTTAGGCAATAATATTAGGTTACTGTGGTTAGGATTAGGGGGGAGAATAGAAAATCAGTTTTCTGGTCCCCATAAGGATAGAAAAAAACTTGTATGTGTTTGTTTGTAGATGTTTGTGCTCTCAAACTATTCGTCTGTTTTACCTCCAGGGGGAGGATGTGCGCATGCAGGAGATCATGAAGCTGGCCCACCAGTTCCTGCAGAACTTCTGTGCAGGGAACCAGCAAAACCAGGCCCTGCTCCACAAACACATCAACCTTTTCCTTAACCCGGGGGTGAGACACAGCATGACTCACCAATGTCTCATCACTTCCACTTCTGCTCCACCACACGCGTGTTGCCTTGCCCTCCGCTTCATGTCATTGTGACGCTCTGACTACTACGCCAGAAACCCACCCAAACCAACTTCCTCCATATTTATAAACGCATAACAGAGTGAATGCGTTCATCAGCTGTCAAGAATTGAACCTTGGTGATGCTTGCGGCTTTGGACGCTGCTACTGTATTAGACATGAAGAAACGCAAAGTGTATAGCTGTGATTTATTATAAGGAAGGCGTTCCTTAATGGCTGATGGCTGTTGTGTAGCAAGGCTGTTACGCTTCAGTGGACATTAACACTAACTGCAAACACATAAAACCTCAGTTGACCTACTCCAAGAATTCTGAATATTCATCTAACACCTCCCTCTGTCTGTCTGTCTCGCTCCTCCACCCCCACCCATGTTCAGATTCTGGAGGCGGTCACCATGCAACACATCTTCATGAATAACTTCCAGCTGTGCAGTGAGATCAACGAGCGCGTTGTGCAGCACTTTGTCCACTGCATCGAGACGCACGGTCGCCACGTCCAGTACCTCAAGTTCCTGCAGACCATCGTCAAGGCCGAGAACAAGTTCATTAAGAAGTGCCAGGACATCGTCATGGCTGAGGTATTTCCTCAGCATGTGGATTTGTCAGTGTTCCGGTATTCTTCACTATTAGAAGTATAACTCAGTTCCTTAACCTATTAAATTATATGGAACTCCAGAAACAAATCTTATGTTGACGTCTTCCCTTTTCCAACCAACCCTGTAGCCTCCAATGGCTCATATTATTTTTCTCTCTCTTCTGTGGCTCTCTCCCTCTAGTTGGTGAACGCTGGCGAGGACGTGCTGGTGTTCTACAACGACCGCGCGTCCTTCCAAACCCTGGTGACGATGATGCGTTCGGAGCGGGACCGTATGGACGAGAACAGTCCTCTGATGTACCACATCCACCTGGTGGAGCTGCTGGCCGTCTGCACCGAGGGAAAGAACGTCTACACTGAAATAAAGTGCAACTCCCTGCTGCCCCTGGATGACATCGTGAGGGTGGTCACCCATGAGGACTGTATCCCTGAGGTGAGCTCAGCAAGACGAAGAGTGTGGGGAAAATACTCAACATGTATTCTTAACCATTCTGATAGCTTGTTGAGCCAGGACAGTGTCAGTGTGTTCTATTTCTGTTCAGGTGAAGATAGCCTACATCAACTTCCTGAACCATTGCTATGTGGACACAGAGGTGGAGATGAAAGAGATCTATACAAGCAACCACATGTGGAAGCTCTTTGAGAACTTCCTGGTGGACATCTGCAGGGTGAGAGAGCAGCCCTACACTGTATGATTGACTGATGGGTTTGGGTCAGTTTCGATCCGACATGATTTAAAATGCAATAGCAATTTAGAATGCAATTTGTTCCGCAAATATTATCATAATACAGTTAATGCTTACTATACTATACTACATAGGCCTGCATTCATTCAACGAACATCTAGTCACACTGCATAGATGTTTATAGTGAAGTATGACTGCAGGTGAAATGGGAATGAGTTGTGGTCACGTTGACCTTGTGACCTTTGCAGGTGTGCAACAATACGAGTGATCGCAAACACGCCGATACAGTTCTAGAGAGCTATGTGACGGAGACGGTGATGAGCATTGTGACCACCTTCTTCAGCTCTCCCTTCTCCGACCAGAGTACCAGCCTGCAGGTAACCAACACACTGTGCAACATTGTGTTAATACAGTACCTACTTTTTCCATTTTTCATTTTTGGGAAAAGGTCCCGAAAGTTATTATTCCCCTGTTGTTAAAGGGCCACCTGTAAGGTTTTTATTGTTCTTCTAGCATAAATACAATTCATTTCATACAGGATTTGCAAAATCCATGTGCAGTATCCCATCTGTCATTGATGCTGACAACAACAAAAAACATTTTACAACAAACAATGACCAATTTGGATATCGAAATAGTATTATTTTATTTGGTTTGCAGTCCTTAAAGTTAATTTTTATCTTAAATTTAAAATTAATTCGCAGGATGTGGTGACGTTTTGCCCAGAGGTTTTTATGTATTGATGGAAATGTTACAAGAATAGTTTGGGAGCATAAATTACCAGAGGACATCTGCAATTAATTTGGCAGCATAAATGATCAGAATAACCATAAATTACCAGAAGACATGCAATTAATATTTTGAGTTAATGTTTCTTTATTATTTTCTATAAAATTGTTCCTGGGATATTGCCCATTAACAGTTTCATGCTGGTCTGTCTATCAGTTTGCATTGACTTGTAATCTCCTCACATACATTTTAAACACTTCCAGATATGATTTGTTTTAAACCACTATTTCACACAATTTTTCTGACTGAAACCAAACATTTTCTTTTTTTATCACTGTTGCCATTTGTAACCTGGCCAGCTCAGTTCTGTTCTCTTATGGCAGTTCAGTTTGTGCCTTCAAAACATTCACAAAGTAGAAGAAAAAGTGATTGGAGACTCTTGTGACACCAGCCTCATCACATCATCTGATGTGTCTAATAAAGCCCACTTCTCCCATTCCTAAAACACTCTTTCCAGTCTAAGCACTCTAAAAAAACTTCTGTTAAAGCCATTGACTGAGTGGTGGTAACCGGAGGGAAATGTGTGTTTCTGTGGAGACCTGCTTTGGTAGGTTCAGTGTCTCCTGGGTAATTGATCTGAGCAGATGATTGATAGTTTCCAGATGGCACCAGGCTCTCTCCTAAAATGTCACCATGTATTTTCTTACTGTTAACCCCATGTCCCCTCTCCTATCACTCCAACGTGGAGGCAGCCCTGTTTATTAGTCGTTGAATGAATTAGTTTTAACCGCAGTTGTATTAGTCAGGTCCATCGCTAGACCCCTCCTCTCTGCCTACACTTTTAAAGATGAACAACAGTCACATCCAATTGACAAGCTCCCCCAGATCACTCTTCTTTAAAGTGATATCACACTGTCTGAAGTTCTCTTGCTGTCTCAGACATTTTAACACCGATCACACCGATCACTGATCAAAATTGATTCAGTGAAGTGTTAAAAATAGTGACGTGACCAGGTGGACTGGGGCGGTTAGCAGAATCTGGATCAGCAGCAAGGCTAGGTGGACACTGAGATACGCTCCTAGGATTCACTTATGCTGCACTTCCTTCTAGCCAATATGATTGACCTATTCATGAAAATAGAAAAGAACATGAAAACAAAATGTCCAACGGAGAAATAGTTTGATAATGAATGTTTAACTGCTAGAAAAGACTTTTGACAAACAGACTCTGTAAACCAGGAAGAATTTCTCATTTAATAGCAACAAACATAAAAACTCCCGTTATATGACCAATGAGCTTGACAAAACAGAGAAGGGAGTCAATCACAATGCATTTTGGGAACTATTGGGGAAATTTAATAACTCTGGGGAAGGAAGAGCTCTCAGTCAAAGATGGTGAGATCTGGAAACAGCATTTTGAAAATTGATGAATTCCATGAAAGAAATGTATCCCCATCTGCACACTGGTCATAAAACAATTACAATAGTTATCAATAAATGAAACAAAGTAAAATTACCAATTCTATTACGTGTGTATTGTCTGATTTTGATTATACACTGAAGGACCTAATAACTACCAAGGCATCTCTTTTAGTAATACGTTTTATTAGTAAGTGAAGGTTTTATGTTGTGTCATTTTTGACAGAAACTTGGCTTTTTTAATTGAACAACTTTTTCTTTAAAAAATCCTTAAACCCCCCAATAAAACCAAACAACAGATCATGTATGCAATCTTAGCACAACCTTGTTTAATATTTGTTTAAATGAACCCTGGAGACAAATATATTAAACTTATTTTATAAGCAAATGACTTAGTCATCTTGTCACCTACAACAGGGACTACAACAAAGCCTGTCTTTACTACAACAGTATTATAAGAACTGGGCATTAATATGGAAATAAAAACGAAATCGTTGTCTTTCAGAAAAAGTCCAGATCTCAGGAAAGAAGACCACCACCATTTAGAAAAACACCACCATTTATGCCTTCCTACTTGTATACCTAGTTCATCTGGGCATTTTTTGACATGCACACAGTCCATATTTTGTTGTTAGAAAGACACCATATGAACTTGACCCTCCAATTTGGCTCACATTATTTGACTGTGTTGTATCTCTGGTCCTTTTATATGGCACTGAAATTTGGGCCCCCCATGCAATTTAAATTGTATGTCTTGGGACAAAAGCCCTACTAAAATAATACACCTGGAATGTTGTAAAAATATTATTGGTGTTTCCAGAAATCCCTTTAACCTAGATTGTAGAGCAGAACAACATTTCCTACTCCACTTCTTTAAATATGATTCAATTTAATATATTTATTTCCTGAAATTTAAATACAGTATTTCCAGATTTTTGGACTGTGTGTGTTGAGGAGAACATTTGGGTTTTGTTAGGAGAAAAACGCGACATTAGATCTTGCAGCGGAATGCACTGGCCAATACATTCCTCCTTATCTAGTCAGTTCCCTCAACCTGATTTATTCATGTTCCGTCTTTACATCCAGGAAGATGGAGTTAGTCATCAATCATCCTGCAGAGCTAATTTAACCTTAGAGGGCTGGCACTCTTTTCCTGTGGCAGTCTGTAATGATTGTTATCAGGCCTTTTCTGAGTGGCGTTTTCCTGAAAATGGGAGTGATATCCTTTGTAGACAGCGTACAGTTATTGTTTCAATCAATCCCCCATGTCCTTATGTACAATGTCCTTTCATGTAGATCTTGGCAAACTGCTCTTCAATAGAAGGAATAAGACCTTGAAGAAGGCCATTATTACAGACATCTGCACCTGTGTCTAGAAGAGTGGTTCCCAATCATTTCCATTCCAGGGACCACTAAATATATTTGCAGAATTGCATACCTAATATCTTGCAGCTAACATGTAGAGACATTTTACTACTGAAAGTATTACGATACAGGTTTATTATGATTGTAAACAAAGTGCACAGTCAAAATATACCGTATGTGAAATGTCTTATAATAATCACATCTTATAATAATCATATTACTCAAATGTTATTATGTTTGAATGAAATGAAAGGCTGTTTTGTGGACCACAGGTGATAAACCACTGGTCGACAAAGTGTGAGGGGCGAGAAACCCTTTCCTGAATATCATCACTGTTGTTTTATTCTCTGCCTGCTTTTGTCCTCTGCTGCAGGCCTCACTTGTGAGGAAAAGGAGAGAGGTATTTTGTACATGTTTGTTGTGATGGGTTAAATGTGGGTTTGGTTTAGGCAACATAGTTATTATACTAATGATGGGGGGGGGTTGTCTTCCTCACCATGTTAGCTAAGGTTATAGCATTTGATAAACCCATGAATACTCACTCCTTCACACCCACCATTAGTGCAGTTACTGCCTCATGTTTATTTTGAGAATAGGAACTACAGAAGGTACTGGAAGGCATTCTATGTAGGCTGGTGCATGTACATCTCTGGTGCCAGATGGCTTAGAGTGGTGGTATGATGTCGGTGATTGGTGTTTCACGTGGGAAGAATAACTGTCACTAACCCACCAGTTACATGTAGAGCAGAGAAGTGCCATCCACTTTCCGCAGGCCTGCTTCCAGGTTTTCACCCGAGCGAGGTGGGAGGTAGCAGAATGTCGGGCTACAGCACATCTGTCTCGCGTAGATTTTAATGTGAAGCCACAATGTTTCACATTGAGTTAAGGTTAGGGTTATGGTTATGAGTCGGTGTGGTGGACACTTGTGAGGTAGAAGCTTTGATATAGATCGATAAGCCTATTTCTTATCAAGAAGATCTGCATTATAATGACTCTTCCGTCTTTTGTCTCTTCACACTGACCCTCTCTCCTCCTCCCCCTCAGACCAGACAGCCAGTGTTCGTTCAGCAGTTGCAGGCAGTGTTCAGGGTGTACCACTGTACCTGGCTGGTTCCAGCCCAGAAAGGCTCAGTGGAGAACTGTATCAAGGTGCTGTCTGATGTGGGTAAGGAAGACAACACATTCCTAATAATAACCGTCAACACTGCTAAAGCAACAGTTCCATCACCAACTAGACCAATGGAGAACAAAAAACAGACAAAAACAGACGGCTTCTGTTAACTACTGTTCTGTGCGTATAGATTGGACTTAGCTCCAAGGCTGTATGCAGGTTAGCAAAGAAATCCAACTTGAGCTTCCCTGATGAGGCACTTGTTTTCTTATTTGGACTTACTCTGTATTACTGTGTGTATTACTGTGTATTACTCTGTAAGAGATTTTACATACTCTGCCGTATTTTTGTGTGTGTGACAGCTAAAGGGCGGGCCATCGCCATTCCCGTGGATCTGGACAGCCAGGTGAACAACCTGTTTGTGAAATCCAACAACATTGTCCAGAAAACAGCCATGTCCTGGAGAATGTCTGCCCGCAATGCTGCCTGCAGAGACTCAGTGCTGACCACTTCACGGGACTACAGGAACATCATTGAGAGACTGCAGGCGGGTGCTCTATGTCTGGCAATCTGTCTAGGAGATTGGGGTCGTGCAGTGTTCGCTATCTATTCATTATTTGCTAAAAAGTTGTTGTTTACAATCTATTAATTATTTGCTAAAAGTTGTTGTTTGTAAATTTGAAATAATGAAACCTTATACTGCCAAAAGACAGGCACTTTTGCTAAGTTTGTGATGTGTTTTTAAGTTGTATTTATGATCAATCATTCAGTTAATGCAAATGAGTTAATCAGCTTCCCAAATCCTATACCACGGGCCTACTCACACTACAATAGTTTCATTTAGATTACTCATTGCCACACCCGTCATCTTCAGTAACTATTTAGGCCCCCATTTGCAATGGAATCAGTCTATCTGTGAAGAAGTGCTGAACATTTCAACGGCTATTCCAAAGGCTAGGCCAAAATACAATATAGAAGGGGGATGAAGCAAACTGCTAAAACTGTTCCGTGCTGTAACCAAATTACACCTGCCCCTCTCCAGCTCCACTGCGCTTGTACTCTGGCTTGGCCCTGCTTGATGAATTTAGCATCTCATCACTAAGCATTGATTTTCTTGCATTAGATGTAGATTATATGTCTGTACATACAGTAAATCAGTATGATCCAATGTTTTAGAGGGTATTGTCCACCACAGAAGCCTAGGTCCAATACACATTCTTCCCCACTGGCTTTTGGTGGATCATATTCAACGTTATGTATGTTATGCTGGTTATTACTGTCTACACACAAAATAATATTTAGAATTTTACTTGCCAAATAACAAAAAATTGTATAATGTTGTGAGCATGGAATTTAGAATAGCTTGTGATAGCTTTAGCTTGAAACCAATGCAACCCATGTGCAAATAACCAGAACAACCAGAGACTGCATTTTTGATATTATTGTAATTGATTTAGTAATGTACAGTATGTTACTTTTGTGACATAAAATAACAACAGATAACAATCTGAACAAGCTAGTCACCGATCTGTCTCGTCCTCTTGACCAAAGCAACAGAATATATTGACATTGCAAATGTTTTTCGCCTGTTGCTGAGCTTTGTTGGTGTGATACTATCCCATTGCATATATTATGTAAATATTATTTAAATTGAAATGTCCCGATAACGGTTGTCATTGTGTATAGGCCTTGAAAGCTTAAACTGTTGAATGCACCAAACTATGGGTTTAGCACACCCCTTCCTATCCCTCTCCTATCACCCTCCTTAACCAACCTCCCTCCATGTCTCTCTGTAGGACATAGTGTCTGCTCTAGAGGACCGTCTGCGTCCACTGGTCCAGGCTGAGCTGTCTGTCCTTGTGGATGTCCTGCACCGGCCAGAGTTGCTCTTTCCAGAGAACACAGACTCACGCAGGAAGTGTGAGAGTGGAGGTTTCATCTGCAAGTATGTGTGTTCAGTCTAGGGTCCCCGCGTCTTGCCTCCAGAAACAGAGGATTCAATGTCTGGCATAGTATACTGTGATATCATGTGGATATTTCACAAATGAATGTATGTAATAATCTAGCTCCATCCAACATAATATCTTGATTGATGGTTTACATGGGGAACAAAATAACTTTCTGCCCCATTTTTAAACTGAAACATCCAGGGTTTCCCAAAGCTTCTGCGCATTAACGGAGCATGTTCTACTTAAGCAATGAGGCAAAATGGAGTCCCAATATACAATAACTAAAAGCTGCTTTCATGCACCCGCGTTGTGGATACAGCTGGATACTGCCTTTAGCCTTGTTATACTGCCACAATAATGCAAACCCCAATGATGTCTTATGGCCATTATAAACCAGTTCCCAACGCAATTAGAACAGGAAAATGTTTGATGTCATACCTGTTGTATGCGGTCTAATATACCTAGACTTTCTGCCGATAGTATTTAGGTTTTAGAGCACCCGGTTTATAAATGTGTTTATTCTCCAGGCACGTTTGAGAGAATAAGCTAATCTGGCCAGTTTTCTCAAGTTATATCAAGCTGAGTCAATGTCTGCTAAATCACATAATATCACAAAAACAATTATTTTTAGGTGACATTGGTTTTATGTTGGGAAATATGTGTTAGAAACATTTTCCAGTGTACACTGATGAAAGAAAATGTCCTAATGTGGGTGTAATTACCTTACCATTGGCCTCATCATGTGAACCATTAAAGTTACTACCACATTTTGTTTTGCTTATATGGAGCATTCTACAAAAGTTAGAGATAAAGTAGGACAAATGGTATGGATCTGGAAAAGGATACAAGATAATAGCCATCCCCTGCTTTTCCGTTTGGCTATCCCAGTGAGCACAGTTGGATCAATCATCAGGAAGTGGAAGCTGCATCACATCACCCAGGCACTGCCAAGAAAAGTCTCTCCCTCAAAGCTCAGTGCTCAAACAAGAAGGGGGCTTTCAAAGTACATTGGCTAGGAATGGAGTAATGGTGCGCCGATCAATCATCAAGAGCTCTGCAGGAAACTGGTCTGTATTGGAGGGTGGCAAGAAAGAAGCTGTTGTTTAAAAAGCACCTTCTCAAAGCATGAGTGAACCTGGAATGTGGGAAAAGGTGCGCCGGTCAGATGAGAGTAAGATGGCATCTTTTGGCCAAAACTGAAAGTGGTGGTGGCGCAAATCTAACGCTGCACATGCCTCAACAGCGTCCCTGTATTGAAGTATGGTGGTGGCAGCATCATGATGTGGGTGTAGTTGCCTCAACAGAGACTGAGCTTCCTGTTCAAATCGAAGAAAGGATGGATGTAACAAAATACAGGAAACTACTGCAAGAGAACTTGCTTCAGTCCAATAAAAAACTGAACCCCTCAGAGAGTTAGTGGCACTATTTGAAAATTGACATCCACAAGCGTAATCCAACCTGAACAACTTGGAGCAAATCTGGCGTGAATGGTCAAAATCACTCCGTCACTTTGTGCACAGCTGGTACATACAGTACTATTGTAACCAGAAGGCTTAAAGATGTTACTACAGCTCTACCAAACATAGTGTGTGTAGGGGTTGAATACTTATGGCAGCAACATATTTCAAGTTTTACATTTGTCTTATGAATATTTTCCAACAAAATCAATGTCACCTATTGTTTATGAGTGTCAGTGTTTTAAAATGAAACATGGCCGTTGCACTGTTTCAATCTGTCCAACTGCTCTTTCAGCAGGGAAGAATGGAGTGAATGCGGGCCAAATGAGGCAGTGGCAGCAGTAGTGGTAACCCCACATGACTTTTGACCCTGTCTCCACAGGCTGATCAAACACACCAAACAGCTGCTGGAGGAGAACGAGGAGAGGCTGTGCATCAAAGTCCTGCAGACCCTCCGAGAGATGATGACCAAAGACAGGGGATATGGGGAGAAGGTAGGAGCAGAGACAAGGGGATACAGGAAGGGAGAAGGTAGCAGCAGAGACGGGGATAGGGGGAGAAGTTGGGACTCAGAAGTAGTTAGGGGAGTAGTTGGGACTCAGAAGTAGTTAG
>JACXGI010012710.1:0-22200 GCA_016801175.1 Esox masquinongy | reverse complement strand
TCAGGTGTTATGAGAGCCCAGGTTGCTCTGATAGTGGCCTTCAGCTCTTCTGCATTGTTGGGTCTGGCGTATCGCATCTTCCTCTTCACAATACCCCATAGATTTTCTATAGGGTTAAGGTCAGGCGAGTTTGCTGGCCAATTAAGAACAGGGATACCATGGTCCTTAAACCAGGTACTGGTAGCTTTGGCACTGTGTGGAGGTGCCAAGTCCTGTTGGAAAATGAAATCTGCATCTCCATAAAGTTGGTCAGCAGCAAGAAGCATGAAGTGCTCTAAAACTTCCTGGTAGACGGCTGCGTTGACCTTGGACCTCAGAAAACACAGTGGACCAACACCAGCAGATGACATGGCACCCCAAACCGTCACTGACTGTAGAAACTTTACACTGGACTTCAAGCAATGTGGATTCTGTGCCTCTCCTCTCTTCCTCCAGACTCTGGGACCTTGATTTCCAAAGGAAATGCAAAATTTACTTTCATCAGAGAACATAACTTTGGACCACTCAGCAGCAGTCCAGTCCTTTTTGTCTTTATCCCAGGCGAGACGCTTTTGACGCTGTGTCTTGTTCAAGAGTGACTTGACACAAGGAATGCGACAGCTGAAACCCATGTCTTGTATACGGTGGTTCTTGAAGCACTGACTCCAGCTGCAGTCCACTCTTTGTGAATCTCCCCCACATTTTTGAATGGGTTTTGCTTCACAATCCTCTCCAGGGTGCGGTTATCCCTATTGCTTGTACACTTTTTTCGACCACATCTTTTCCTTCATTTCGTCTCTCTATTAATGTGCTTGGACACAGAGCTCTGTGAACAGCCAGCCTCTTTAGCAATGACCTTTTGTGTCTTGCCCTCCTTGTGGCAAGGTGTCAATGGTCGTCTTTTGGACAGCTGTCAAGTCAGCAGTCTTCCCCATAACTGTGTAGCCTACAGAACTAGACTGAGAGACCATTTAAAGGCCTTTAGAGGTGTTTTGAGTTAATTAGCTGATTAGAGTGTGGCACCAGGTGTCTTCAATATTGAACGTTTTCACAATATTCTAATTTTCTGAGATACTGATTTGGGGTTTTCATTAGTTGTCAGTTATGATCATCAAAATTAAAAGAAATAAACACTTGAAATATATCAGTATGTGTGGAATGAATGTATACATTATACAAGTTTCACTTTTTGAATGGAATTACTGAAATAAATCATCATTTTTGATGATATTCTAATTATATGACCAGCACCTGTATATACATATACTCTACACACAGAAACACACCAGCTACTATTAGGAATTATAACATAAAATTCCTAATGCAGGGGTCGCCAACCGTTTGGGGCATGATAGCTACTTTAAATCAACTGAACCATGTTCATATCCACTGGCCACATAATTATTCCCTCCCCTGATTTTCCCTAGGTCCTTAGTCAACAAGAGAAAGTACTGGAGGTTTTTCTGTTGATATAGTGTACCTGGTCAAATAAGGATTCATAAACTACTCTAAACTACTCAAAAAAAATGTTAGATTCTGATGAACATTTTCTTAAATTATTTTTTTTCAGGTGAATTTAACTGGTTTGAGACTTTTTTGTAGATTTGTCTATATTAACATTACAAATATTTAGCTAGCAAAATGAAATGGATGTGAATTTCAATCACTCAATTACATGAGAAAAAAAATATAGCTTTTGCGTGTAACTGTCCTTTAATAGTAAATCCGTCCCAATTGCACTAGCATAGACGGAAGGTCTGTCTTTGATGAATCCGTAGTCTTCTTATGCAGTGATTTTATACAAATAAGTCAAATAAGATGTACCTAAAAGAACAGTTAAGATGTACTTACTCATTATACACTCCTGCAAGGCGACATTGTGTTTTCAGTGTTACAGCATTATCTAAGTGGGATATTATTGTGTTATAATAAAACAAACATTGTGAAATTAGACTTCAGTTTCCAGTTCTCACCTCTTTCTCATCATCTGCTTCTTTCTGGATCTGTTGCAGACGAAGCTGTTCTGCCTGCTCTCTCTCTTGGGCTTCTCTCTGAATCAAGAGAAATCCATTTGTCTACATCCACCCTTTATTGGTTTTTAGTTTCCCACAAAAAAAGCCAAAATGTATCCCTCCGATATTGAAATAAGAATGGATCCATGTCATTGTTTTATAGGTGTTTGAGACAATGGCAAACCTTTTTACGGTCAGCCTCTAAAGACAGCTGGTAGGCCTCATCCTGCTCCCTCTTCACCATTTCCCTGGCTTCACGTTCATCCTGGATAGAGAAGAGACCATGTCAGAAAGACTATAAAGACTATGAAGTTGTGAGGTAAACAATAACACCAATGACAATGAGAAACACCGAAAGGAAGAACAAAGTTGCTTCCTCCATCTCCCACATGTAATATTGTGCTGGGTTGAATAGCTGTGATTTGGAGCAGCAGTTGAGAGAACTCAATGCTTTCTGGGGTTCTGCGGACAAGGCTGGAAAGAGTATCATGGTGGGAGAAGGGAATCTATTTGGGCCTTGACTTCTTTATCAGACCTCATGGCTCTATTCTTCCCCTCAGAATTCCTGTTTGTACATAGGCAGACGGATGCCTTTCTACACGCTGGGTGCAAGACGCTTTCTAAAGCAGGGGGACAAGAACGGTTTCCATTGTGTCAGCACAGGCATTTGTTTTGGAGCTTGGGAGACTACGTTCTCTTTTCTGAACAGGGACTATGTGCCGGCGATGTGAAAAGGTGAAGCTATTGAGGGATTTGTACGCCGGGCAGGGGGGAGTGGTCAGTGGTTGCATTGAAGTCTGAAAATGAAAAGGATACACTTTCCTTTATCCTAAAAAAAGATATATGTCCTTGAACCGACACGAGGCTGCACATGCATAGTAGCATGGAGGATGACAAAAGAATAAAAGGTCACTTATCGTTAAGTGCATTTGTCCCGAGTCACGCGATAACGGCTACTGTAAAGTACTATGTCCTATAAATCAAACAATTACTCATACACTGAAATATCATGGAACAAACAATATAAACAATGGTTTTACTGTTTTGTTACCACACACAATGCACAGGGACACTGTAAACAGACACACATTAGGGACTCATTGCCTTCCTTCAATCATTTACCCAGTATTGTCATAAAAAAAAAACAACCAACAACTTACTAACGGGTATTAAAAGAGGTCAAAGTAAAACACTAAAAAGAATTAGCTAAATAGTAATGCCCAGGTATTTCCTGCTACTGATGCAAACATAATTAGCTGAGAAAAGTCAATAGCTAGGGCCTAACTAAACAGATAGACTGGGTGTGTCTGAGGCTGTCAAGTTTGTTTGAATCTGTGTGAAAGTATCTTTTTGGCTCGACTGCTCTCTACCCACCTCCCGGGCACGTCAGTCAGTCAACGTGGAATGCCACTGTGATGTTGGCAGATGTCTGCGGTGTCTGGGCTGGTCCTCAGAGGACGGAGGAAGTGGAGCAGGGACAGCCACAAACAGTGTATGCACCAGAGTTTAGAGCAGTCTGGGGTTACTGCGATATGCCAGTGGGAAACCATTGTAAACACAGACAGAAAGTCACCCTGAGTCAGCCTTTACAACGAGACACTGGGCCACAAGTTCAGATGCTTGGGAAACCTCAACCGGAAGAAAACCTCTTCATGAACTCTTTGGTCTACATGGCAAAGGACAAACTGACCATTTATCACCCATGGATAGGTGATAAAAATATAAATTGTAACCAAGTCTATGGTGTGATGCTCATTAGATATCCAGGGGCAGTTGTTCCAGTGATCTAGAAAAATGTCTATGTCACAAGGTGTCTTTGCCATTTCACACATATACTTACCTGTAACTTGCAAAGAAAGAGGGTGGAGTTCTGAATAGATACAGCCAAGAATGTAATCAGCCTCGGAACAATAACACTCTGAACAATGCTATGAACAATATTGTGTTTTAGGTTAACGAAGATTAACTGTACAATTATCTGACCAACAGCATGACTAACATTGGCTCACTGGGCCTACAAAAATCTAGGATAAAAGTTACGAAATTAGCATTTTAGTGAAGCGATGTAGCTAGTCGTGTCACATCAAATGTTTGAAAAACATAATTAACACCAGGATTGACAAGTTCACTTCACAGAGATGGGACAGGGTCTGACATTTGCAGGATGTGGTAGCAGATTCCTGTGGTTATTAACCACTCCGGTACATTACCCCCTTCATGGTAATTTGTTCTACTGATTTGTGAAATTATCACTTCACATTTCCCTCAAACCTGTGTAATTATCCCAACCAGTGACTATGATGGAGCAGGATCGCTTATCAAGATGCCACTTCTGTCAGAAAATGCTTTTTGTCAAGTACAGAAACAGTCTTTCCCCTTTATGTTTCTAATTGGTGATTTGTACTCACATTTATATATCAATCAGCCAAGACAGAAATATAGCAATTTGAATTTTTGACCCATGTATGCATCTCAACAAAATTCTAAAAAAGAATGACTAATTGAAAAGAAATACATAAATTAAATGCAATACATTATTATTTTGGCATTTTTTCAAAAGTAAAATAAACTAAACAAAAGACAAAATAAATGTTTAGTGCTGCAGCGGTCTAAGTCATTACTTTGCATTACAACTGTGTCACAGTGGCAAGGTATTCGCATATTGGTTGTAGTATACCGGCAAGGCCTGGTGGTTCAGCACTGGGTGGCATGAAAGTGTTGACTGGCATGTCTGACAGAAAGACATGGTTTCAGTGCTCCACACAGATTCCACTCAAGTCAAGCACTGACTATGGATGGTTCTGAGGCTCAAAAAAGAAAAATGTGTTAACAGCGACCCAACAAAATTGACAGCGTTAAGCATTTCATATTAAATGTATGTGTTAACACAAACCTTTACAGTGCTAAAAGAAGGGAATAGCTACCTGAAAATTCCCATCTCTACTATTAAGTGGTTGAAATCAGCTAAAGCTGTGGGGAACCTGCTTGGAAGAGGACATGAGTGGATTTTGTCCACAATCACAGTGAGGTGGATATTCTGAAAGGAAAAAAATCTTGGGATCACAATTTCTTGAAAATTACAAGTAAACCTCACCTCCATGCCAACAACGTATTTGGAGAGCTTGCCAGAAGAAAGCCTCTACTTTCATCCAAAAAACATGATCTGGAGTTGGATAAATGTCATTAGAACTTGATTGATTAAAGCTGGATTCTAAAGTTAGATGTCTTGTCTTCATGAGAATAGAGATTTATGTTAAGGCAAGATGTTCAAAGTTTGATGGCATGTAATGTTACTTCTGCAGTTCATCAAGATTTTGCAACGGCCATCCCAGTCCCTGACCTTAACCCCATTGAAAACCTCTGAGGTGATATGATGAGAGTTCCAAGGACTATGAAAAATCTGTAGAGTTTCTGCATAGATGAATTGCCTTCAATCCCCTGCTACGTTCTTCCACCTCACCTGACATTATAATAAATGACTTAAATCTGCAAGTGGAGAAAAAATTACTAAAGTACTAAATGTTTACCTGTATTAAAGGCTAGATGTCTCTCTTATTGAGTGTAAGATTAAGTTGATAAACACGGCTGGGTATCAGCACTTCTCTCCGGATTCGATTTCGATTCATAAGGTCCTGATTCAATTCGATTTCGATTAGATTTTGATTTAATTATATATACTGATAATTACAATATTCCTTATAAGAGAGATTAAGGTATTTATCCTCTAGCCTATATAACATGGTAGATTACTATAGATTAATGATAAACAATGATGACCAGGCCCACGACATTACACTGCGTTGCATTTTATCAAATCTACATAACCAAAATGAATAGCTTCTTTTTTTGCACAACATATTAATAATTAAAAAGTACTTTTATAAACTACCATGAAATAATGAGAAATTAGCTAAGGCTCAGACTTGTCTTTCAAAACTGTGCAAGTCCAAAAGTGAACTTTAATAAAAACAAGTAAAAATGATCTGTAATATCATAGAACTCTGCTGGGTCAGTCTGTCCTGTCTTGATCTTAGCTACAACACTACCCTCCCAACCCCTGGGATGTGGCAGGGGTTGACGTGGCCCAAAAGGTCATGTACTCTTATAATCTTCACCCAGCAGTCAGAAGAGAACTGGGCCCCCCTCAGTCTGGTTCCTCTCTAGGTTTCTTCCTAATTTTGGACCCTACTAAGGAGTTTACCTAGCCACTGTGCATTTGGGGTTTCAGGCTCCGAAAATCAAAAATGAATTTGATTGACTGCTGCCAGCTGTTTGAATGAGCAAAACAGTCATTCAGATGAACGATAAAGTTGAACTGAGTAAAGTCTTTTTAACAAAACCTCAGTGTACATTTTCATATAAATGTGTGTGTATCATCACAATCAATAAACTGCATTCATTATTGCAACCTGCGTTGAATTATCAGTTATAAACATGTATGTATAACTCCGCCTGGATTGATACATTTTTCTGCCCGAATGTAAACAGCCGTTGGTGGAAGTGCTTAGCTGAAGGACTGCATATGAAACCAATGTTGTGGTGAAATTCTATCCAAACCTTTCAACTGAATGATATAGCCGAACAAGTGACTAAAAAGAACTCATTACTCTCCAGTCAGTAAAAAGTCATTCAAAATTTACAAATCGTTCACAAACTGCACATCACTGCCAAGATTGCTGGCTGCTGCTCCAGGAGCCTTTGTAGGATCTCCAGCACACCATTCCACCGGGTCACCACATCTATCAGCAGCCTATGTAAAAGCAGGTCCAACAACTACTGCTTCTCTTGAGGCACATGCTTCGCTTTAGGCACAAATTCTGCTTCTATTTAGGCTGGTCACTGTGCTATAGTGAAACAAGGAACCAGGCAAGCCTAGTTCGGCCGGGCTGCGATTAAAAGGGATGAATGTCATTGCCCTTTTGCTCGATTCAAACTGGGGTCTCCCACGTCCAGGCAGTGTCTTTAACCACTATGCTATACATGTGCTGAGTTTCGGTATAGCGTCTCAACTTTTGATCATTTTGTCATGCATTAACATAACGCCAAGTTTGAATGTTTCGCTAGACACCATTATGCATTGTGTTAAACTGACTAACGTTTTTTACTGACTAACGATATTTAACAAGCGGTAGTCAGTCAGTCAGTCACTCAGTAATAGACATTTGCTCTTCTTGTCCGGCTCCACTTACACGGTCCGGCAAAAGAGGTTGCAATGCACCTCCCCCCGGCCAAACAAGCATGCGATTGCTGGAAGTTTGAGAGCAGCCTGCGAGGGTAAGGGTGTGTGCGAAACAGCCAACTTTAAGCAGCTACATCAATGTGACAAGACATATCATATCAGCAGCTTTGTCTGCCACGATGGCTGGTTCTCTCTGACCTCCCACCCAATTAACACCTCCCAAGAGGAAATCTATAAATTTATAAAATTGATTACTGAATTTTAAGAAGCGATTTCAGATCACCCTTACAAGAATCACAATAAAACGGAAAAATGTATGTTTTTACCAAGCCCTGCTGATAAACAAAGATACAATTCTTTCCGTTTTTCCTCTTCTGTACCAAGGGGGCAAAACATTCTGGAGACATTAAAATTACATTTTTTTTTCTCTTCTTTCGGCTGTATACTCTAAATGGTTGGGTTTAAAATGAAACATAGCTATGAGTTTGAAGTGGATAGCCTCAGCTTTTGAGGTTATTTGCCTCATCTGTCCAGAAGACACTTCCCAGAACTCGGCAGGCTGTTTTTGACAAAATGTAACATAGCTGGCCGTTTTTTTTTTTTTTAGGTAAATTAGTGGTTTGCACCTCCCAGTCTAACCTATGTAGATCTGCTGGTTAAGCGTTCTGTGGATGGTAGTGGCTGACATCTATGCCTACGTTGTGGGAAGTGCTGCAGATCTTTTTCTTTCTTCATAATAGTGAGCATGTACAGTCTCATTATGGCTTGCTTGACTTTCATTGACACCTATTTGGTCCTCATGTTGACACACACCAATAGGAGACTCCAAAGGCAAAGCAAAGCCTAGAATGAAGACTAGACATCGGCATATATTATGCCTGCACAAAGGATGTGACAGAAGATACCAAACTAAACACAAACATGTTGTCCCAACACTTTTGGTGCCCTGAAATGTATGTAAAGTGTTTTCATTTGTAAATGGTGAAATTTACACATGGGTGACAAATTAATGGAAAACCCAACTTAGTGTCTCAATAAGGTGTTGCACCACCACAAGCCACCAGAACAGCTTCAATATGCCTTGGCATAGATTGAACAAGTCTCCAAAACTCTACTGGAGGAATGGAACACCATTCTTCCTCGTTTGGCGTTTTGATAGTGGTGGTGGAGAGCGCTGTCTAAAACCTAGATCCTTTCCTCTTGCCATCTTGATTCAAAATCAAGGTAAACTGGGCCTGCTCAGCATTTTTATACATGCCACAGAGGATGATCGGATGGTGATTGCTACACTGTATCACTCAGTACACCTGTATGGAAGCATCTGCATCTGGTTTCCTGGTTTTCCCCTAATGTCATCTGGTTTTCTGGTTTTCCCTTAATGTCATCCGTCTGCATGAAAACAAACACCCTCATACAAAAGCTGAAACTATACCCTAATATGATTGTAATTGTTTGATTTAGAATTCAAACTCATGTTTACAGCCTAAGAAAAACAATTCTTCCTGTACCAATAACTACAGAGGACAGACATATTATTGACGTTTTCAGCATTCAGTAAAATGAAATAAAAGGTGTAGCAACATCCACTGAATAAGAACATTTCTGTTCATATCCAAATATGTCAATGACTACAATAGCAAGGTAATCAACCAAGCTTCTTCCAAAGAAAACCTGTCACTTAATGATTCACAGTTCTCTAGACCTGCTGCACTGTCCAGTGGGTCTCAGGCATGACATAAGGCGGGGTGACATGTGCAAATAGTGTACATACTTCTTGTTGCTTACTGCTCCTAAGGATTTTTGTTTAAAGGCTACGCCTAATTGGAATCCCAGTTACAGACAGAAGTGTCAACACTAATCTGCTCACCTAGAGTTAGCTAGCCCTCTGGCAGTAACAAGAACAACACTAATTTCATACATTTCCCAAGACATGGATGCTGTAACAAAACTAATGAACCACTTAAAGGCCACTAAACCAGTATTGAAATTGAAACCCAATATGATTCCTTATGACAAATTTCTCTTATGACCTACAGTAGAGGTATGAGAATGACTGTTCTGAGGAGTACCCGACAATCCTCAGGTCAAAATCTACTAATCTGTTAAAAACAGGCTACTTCAGGTGTCTTTCATCTCACAGACAATAACCACTTTGTGACTATATTATTCTCTATCCCACTAAGAGTGAATGGTTGAAAAATAAGTGAAAGAGAAAAGTTCCTTTCCCGTGGCATGTTAGTCTGAGCCTGTTGCGTGTTAGTTTGTGCTCCTCCTTCACTTAATTCTTCCCTACTGCCTCAATGAGTTTAAACACATAAATAAATAGCAGTTCTCTGTATTCATTTAGAACACATACACCACACCATATGATTGGATCAACATTACGATCTAGTGCAGTCCGCTGACACCCCCCCCATTCTGACCTGTTTAAATGGTCAGAGACAACCCCAGAAAAATGCCATTCTTTGGTATTTGATGTTGAGTAAATATCTGCATGAAGGAAAATTGTTCAGTCCATGAGTTGTGACAGAAAAAACAACATTCATGAGGTCAGGTGAACGTCTTTGACAGAGAAGGAACCACGCCATACTGTCACCAGATTCCTGTCCTCACATGAAAGAACACAGCCTTTCTTCTCGAGAGTGGAGTTTGGAATTTGTTTGTCGACTTTCTATTGGATTAAAGAGGCGATGGACAGAGCAGAGTGAAAGAGAAGAGTTTGTATCGTGCTTTCATTGTGAAGACCTTAGGCACAGTAAACTAAAACAAAATGGGAGGGATATTAATTGTGCTTACGACCCCCTGCCCCAGACGAAAGGGCCTCTCAGATGTATGTATTCTTTGCTTTGGTGCTAATCAGAGCTGGTGGCAGTCACAATGCATTCCGATTTGTCTCAGCATGCCCCTGTTTAGCTCCCCAGCAAACTATGGCATAACTCTATGAGAACGGTTCAAATGGCACAATAATTGGCCACCTGTGAAGAAACAAATTGTGATATATTTTCATGTCTATGGCCTAATCATAGCTTACATTTCAAACATCTACTCCACAGGAAGACTGCGTTCCTATGAGCTGTCAGAGTGCCTCAACCATACCTCGTCCTTGATGTCCTCTTGCTGCTGTGCTGTGAAGATTTCCATTGCACCCATCAGCCTCATCATCAACTCGTCCACCGTCGTGTTGCCTTCAAAGCATAGTAAAAAAAAAAACATTTTTAAAAACATTATAAAAAAACGCCTTATAGGATGTTTTTCCTCTCCAGTAACAGAACTACATTACATTTAAATGTTTTAGGATGTTCACAAAGTAATCTGAAAACATTTTATGGGCGTTCCTAAAGACTTGTTTCAACCAAAATGTGACAATTGTTGAACCTGTTTACATTTTCTTCCATCTTTATGCAGGTATTACCTTGAATAACGTTTAAAACCTCATTTGCCGTCCTCTTTCCCATGACAATAAGGAGCAGGGGAAACTGATCAGTCTTGTATGTCCGAATCGTCTGTGCCACCACGCTCCCAAAGTGCCTCGTGCACATGGTGAGTAGTCTGGGAAAGAAAAAGATGGGACAGACATTTTTCACACAAACGTCACTTGAAAGTAGTACACAGCTTTGAGCATTAAAGACTTCAAAAACCAATTCTGCCTTTTTCTTCCAGGAGACGTCCCTGTCTAAATAGGAGCGGGAGGCAAATTAGTATTCCCCACCAGAGGTGAGGAATTGATAGGGCAGAGAGGATTTTTTTTCCCATTACAAAGACAGAACTTTAAATTAACATTTCACCAGAATGAAAAAGGGTAGCAGGCAGGCCCTCTGAGCTTACCGTAAATGTCATAATATTAATGAATTGCTCTGGAGTGAATGCAAATATAGATTGGCTTTTTTCCCGCCTTTTAATAAGATCCGCTTTAATAATGACAAGAAAACTGGAATGGGTGTAGGAAGAGGTCAGAAAAAAGAGGTATGGAGTGAGCGGTCTGATCGGCGGTGCTACTCATTAATCATGAATTCAAAGTTAAGAGAGCTAGTTGCGTTACCTACTTTTCCAAACATGGAATAGGATAGTGGCCGACTCTGTGCTTAACACGGGAAGCAAGAGCACCAACTGGAGATTGACATTCCGGGGAAAAATTAGGTAATTTCAACCACAATCCTTAAACCTAACATTACTCTAACCCCAAATCAACACCAAATAGCTTGTGCAGTTGCTGATGGGTTCTGACCAGTCTTTTGTACACTCTGCTGTGGTTAGGGAAAGGGCTCCTCTGCCTGAAGTTCAGATGATGTCCTTTCTGTAGATTGGGCCATGAAAAGGCCTAACCACAGCCAAGCCAAAACAATGAACAGAGGTAATTCTAACCTTTCAAAGAGGACTTTAGAACAATTGCCAGGGTCTACAGAGAAACCCAATCTTAATTCCTTTTTTAAACACAAGACAGCCTCCATGGGTCCAATCGTACACCTTGGCAGTCAAAACAAAACAGAAATGCTGTCTCAAGGGAAAAAGAAAATCTGCACACAAATTATTCAACGGCTTCCGAACACTTCTAAAACATTTTTAACAAACTCAGAAGTAAACCAAAACAGTAGATTTTTTGTTTGTTTTTTTGCTGCACAATAACTAGTACAGACACAGCATCACAAATGAAGGGTGAAAATCCTGTCTGAGGCTCAGGAAGTAAAAATGTAACAGAGAACATGAGTTGAGAAGTTCATTGCAGTCTCTTTCAGCCATAACATATCTGTAAAGAATGTAGCCTATAGCTTAGCACAACACCCTTAAGGGATTTTTCTTTTTTACTACTGGAAACATCTGGTCCTTACGCATCAGACTATGGCTGGTTTGGTAATGAGTGACAAGTTCTAATTCAGCAAACTCTCTTCCTCTCAGCGCAGGCAAATGTTTCCCTGCACTGTCAGGTTCACTTCTTTGCGTTTAAAGTCGTGCGTGAGATGTTGAGAGACTGCTGCAAGCGCATATCCACTCCGTTGAGCATCCAACAAGCTCTCGGGCGTGCATTAGCCAACCACGTGGAATAGGAACCGGATATTATTCACAGAAAACAGATACTTTATGTGCAGACATGTTCAGAATGGAAAATAGCATTTCTCGTGAGATTCTCATTTTTTGAAAGCGCAGGAAGGATGAAACAAATAACATGCTTTCACGGTCTGTGTGAAGACACTTTTTGGGAGTCTTCATTTTTTGGTCCATTTCTACATCTACAGCTCCGGGAAAAATTAAGAAACCACTGCACCTTTTTCTTTCCTTTCCAAAAAAGTTGAAAAGGAAAGTTTTGAGTGAGGAACAGCAGTGTTCAATTTGCAGTGGTCTCTTAATTTTAACCATTCTGTTCCTCACTCAAAACCTTCCTTTTCGACTTTTTTGGAAAGGAAAGAAAAAGGTGCAGTGGTCTCAATAATTTCCGGAGCGGTATCTGGTGTTTACTGAAGTGTTTATTCTCAATTTGCAGTCTCTAATACACTCGTAAAAAACAGAAAACAGATCAAATAATGATCAAACTATTGTAACTATACCTTATACTACCGAATATAATAACTGTGTAGCATTACTATAAGACTAAAACACAACATCACTGAATATACACATGAGGAATCACTTACCAAATTTTACCTGTGAAACAAAATCTTTGCTGTGCCATTATGCATTATTTCAGTGTATTTTAATTCACGTGGATATGTTGTTTCAAAATTGTTAGTATTTTGAAAAACGGACAGTGAACACTTTTTGGATCAGGTGTTGCTAACAAACTTAAATGTAGCCTACTTGTTTTTGCTAGTGGTGTGCTGTTCACTAACCCGCAACCAAGTCAAACATGGAACATGAAAGCAAAACATCCATGAAAGATGTACAGTTTCAAGCATGTTTTTTCATAAGTCCAATATTTGCTGTGCATTAGCTTCATTGTCTGTGGTATTTTCATCAAGATTTCCCATGGGTGACAATTACATTGACATGTTTTCAGCAGATCTGGTAAGCATAATTAATCATTTAGCAAAAAAGGCTGTGAGAATATAGGGACAAACAAACAAATTTTACGCTATATGGGGCACAAGGAGTTCATCTTAATAGCCACTGTGACTCATGCCAATCACCAGTCACTCAGGATCAACCTAAGAGCGTGAGAATGTGTGAATAACGTGCGCGTGCGTTAAAGCGAGTAGGAGTGCACATTATGAAAAGCTCCAGATGTTGCCTGTCTTTAATCTGCAATAAAAAGGCTCAGCTGGGGCAAAAAGCAAGAAGCAAAAGAAGAAGGGGAGCGGAATGAGAGAAGGAATATCGTTAAAGAAAAAGAAAGAAAAAAAAAAAAGAAGTGAGGTCAGTGTCTGAGCACCCCTCCCAAACAGTCTTTCTTAAACGCCTCCTACCAGGGGGTGGGCTTAGCCCTGAAGTCTAGTGGAAGGAAAATCTGGGGCCTGCCCCGGAGCAAGAGGCTGCTGCTGGGCCCCAATCAAACCTCCATCTGGCTACCGGCCGGGCTGCTCTCCTCCTCCCTACGGCAGAAAAACCATCACACCTGGGCTTCTGAGCCATTCTTTCTCTTGGCTAGAAGAGGGGAGAGCTAGGACAGGGAGGGGCAATGCTGAATTTTGGGGTCAATAGTTGAGGGCTTGAGAGTGCAGTTGGTTAACGCTAAACACTAGGAGTCACATACCGGGACAGTCACCGCATAGGTGGAGAATTAGAAGTCGCAAACTGCTGTGAAAACTGACAAGTTGTGGGATTGTGGAGGAGGTAATTCACAAAATAGACATTCTCCCTGGCGAAGCTTCATAGGAGCCTTTTTCCCCCCAACTGACCCCTCCATTGAGTGAGATTAGTGAAGACTGCCCAATCGGCGCCTCATACCACAAACAACTGCTTTTGTAAGCATACAACCCCCCCCATGAAGAGGCTTGAGTTAAAGAGAATGAGAGTGGTGTGTGTGTGGGGGGGGGGGGCTGGCCTCAGCTATTAAGATGTCATCTGTTTCTCAGACAATCTCTAAAACTCAGTTGTTTTCAGGTCTACTGTGGTGGACTCTTGACAGAAGGGCTTTGAGCGCTCTGACATACCTGGCTTTGTTAGCTTCTCTAGTGACATCCCAGGCCCACGCGATGAAGTTCTGGCTTAGATAGGACACTATGGACTCAGCGCACATCATCTGGGAGCAGAACACGTTGCTGAGCACGCTCTCGTCGTTGTGGAGGTAGATGGCCAGCAGTTTTCTCTGTGGAGAATGAACAGTACAGCTGTGTTTTTATTGTTATAAGCTGTGTGGGGATTGAAAAGCCAACGGCCCAGCCCCTGGAACACCAGAGGCTTTGCTAGACCGACCCCAAGGAAGGTGGACACAGATTTCAGTTATCTTAACTTCGAAGGAAAATATTTTATACAGCTTTCCAGCTTTGCTCAAAAGAAGTCTGCAAGTGAAGACACAAAAAACCAATACGCAGGGAGTAAAGCTTTGGGCGTTGAGAAAAACAAATTACTTTATTTTACACCATTTTCCAAAGGCCTTCTCTTTCCTGCTCAGGTAAGCACCAGGGGGTAGACAATATTGAAGCTCAAAATTCAAGCAGTCTGACACTATCATGCGAGCAACAGATTTGCAGGCCTCAATGGCAACTAATTAAAAAAAGCAAACATAAAAGGTTCTCTTGGATGATTTAGGCAATAAAGCCTTCTAAATTACATAACTTTCTCTCAACTTTCTTTCTGACCCCAATGTTCTGGTGGGGGCGGGTGGTAGTTTCAGGAGTTATACACCCAAAAGGAAAATCCTTACAGGCAGAAAAGTGAGGGAAAGTAAAAGAAAGTTGTGGCATGGCCTGTGCAGAAAAGGAGAGGGAGAGCACTGCTGTGTTTGCTCAGCGATTAGAGGTTTAGAATAAGCTCCCGGGTTCCTAGCGGGAAGGAGCTTGGGACTCATTCAGCGGCCCAATTGAACGCCCTGAAAAGATTAAACACTCATGCTGAGAAGACAAGCAAATGCAGCCTTGAGAGGAGAGGTCCCCCCCCACCTTATTCCCTCACTCTCCTAAAAAAATACTAAATGAGATAAGCACACACCCTCACTCACACTAGTCTATGTATCTGCACATACTAGCACGGACGCACACACCCAACATCTCATCTTCCTGCAACTTTTAGAAAGTCCTAAGTGGATATATAACACTGATTACCGATTCCCGCTTTTGACTTAAACCGGGTCGTTCCCCCCCAAGTCTCTCACCACGTCCCCTATCTTATTTCGCGTTTCATCTTTTGTAGTGCTTTTCTAAGTTGGGGACAAATCACCTGTAAAACCAAATTACTAGGTTCAACATAGACTAGAAAGTGACCCGAAAGGCCTTCTTTATGTAGTGGGGTCCTCCCACCTGTTCACAACTCAGGAGGAGTGTGAAGAAGCTCGGGAAAACCAATCCATCCCGTGAGTTAGCCTGTAGTCGTCTTCACAGAGCGTCATTCCAGTGTATGGGCTTATCCTGTCCATCTCCTGGCACAATCTACAGTCACGTGAAACAGGCAGCCGTTGGGCAAGGAGCTGGGGGACCAGAACGAGGTCAGGATGGTTTGTGTCCGGTCTGGACTGTATGAATATCTGCAACATGAGCAGGATCTCTCCTACGCTGGGGGGGTGGGGGTTCTGAACACAGTGACAACTGACAGACGCAGGGCGTCGGAGAACAGCTCACAACTCTTCTTCAACCACACAATCCAGACAAGAGTTGTAATAATGCAACATGACACCAGTGAAAAAACAAACAAAGGGGAATTTGTTTTGTTAGTACATGTCCTAAGAGAGTAAAGTAAAAATACACCTGACTGATAAACCCAGCCCTAGATAAATATAAGGCCATATGTCATCTGTGACAGCTTCTCATTTTCATTAGTCTCATTCAGTTTATGTATTTGTGTTGTGGGAGTGCGTTTTTTTTTTAATTCCAGCTAGTGTCAGGGAGCGGAGGAACTGGGTGAAAGTGATCATCCACAGCAGCCTCAAGAAAAGCAAACACTTCAAAATGAAGAGCTCAAATTACTGCTCATCTGACCCCATGTACCAAGGCCATGCCTTCAGATCAATGCTTTAACAGATGGTGGGTACATGATTGAACTAATTGAAAATATTATTTTGGGTTCTTTGTTCAATTAAGTTAAATTGTATTTAAAGCCATTCAGATTTAGACACATAAATAGTAAAAGTGTGTGAAAAAAACAGCATTAACTTGTAGACTTAATTAAAATATTAATCCTGGGTCTTCACACACAAAAAACCATCATGAAGTAAATTGAAATATTCGGCTTTGCTTCAGTTCCCCTACCTGGAACTGTACTAACAGAAACAAATGTAAAAATATATATATGTATTGAGACCTACATATGAAATCGCCAGGGCAGGGAGGGGCGGAAAGAAATGTGTTGGTTCATTTCCCTGTCTGAGGTATCGATATCTCCTCTCCCCTCTCTTCATTGCTCTTTTGCTAAACTATGGGGGATTTAGGGGGATACTCGAGTATGATAAAACCCTTACCCCGACACTGCTATGAATTTTGATGTGTGTCTTTGTGCAAGCAGGAGAGCGGGGTTACTCCAATTAACCGCACCGTTAAGGGGATTTGAGGGGGTGCCCTGGCAGTGATGGGTGGCCTGTCTGAAGGGCCTTACCACTGATCCCCTGGAGGGCTCAGCGGCCCAAAGCATTTTCATTAAGGCTGGATTGAGGCGCATCTCCCCCTCCAGAAACACTTAATCAAATGTAGTGTTTTACTTAGTGATTATCCCACCAGCCTTTGAGAGTGAGACAGATTCCTCTGCAAAAGCTCTCCCGGGGCCTCTCCTCCTTTAGAAAACCACACCATTGCTGTATCCACCTAATATACCAGGCAGCAATGACAAGACCAAGTAGCAATGACAAGAAAGAGATTTTAGACCAGGGTGGTGGTGGTTGGGGAGAGGACTCCCAGTGGTCACAACAGCGCGAGTCAGATTTAGGTTTCTCCATTCTCATCAGGAGGTCAGCGGCATGTGTCCCTTCATATTTATTTTTCATTGACACAGTGTACAGTCTCTGGCTGCACCACAGAGCGCTCCGTAGAGAGAGGGGCCATATTGTGCTGGCTTAGGAAAGGGGATATCAGCTGGTAGGCAGGCGAGAGGCCAACAGAGCATTCGCTTCATGGTCTAACCCCCCCCCCCCCCCAAACATCTTGATGTGTTCTCCCATACTAATAAGAAGGTAATCCACACAAGCTGTCAGTTGATACAAGCCTCCTTGGAAAATAGGAAGAGAAAGAAAAAAAAAAAACTACCCAGAAAAATTAAGAAAAACTAGGGGCTAGAAATAGGCGTCAGCAGTCCTGATAAAAAATAAGGTTTATGATTAGAATCAAACAGTCGCTCTTAGGGAACAGGTTCCAACTTACGATTTCAACCTTTAAGTTAATAAAGAAAAATGAATAAGCATAGACAATGGTTGTGTAGTATAAGGCCCTAAAATCCCACCAGTAACACCATACTGTTACTCACATCTCTAGCTTTGCCATAGAAGGCCTCTTGAGCTGCCGCCTCCAAACTCCCAATGAAGAATACCGGATGACATTCTCCATACCTGCAAAAAAAGAACCCAAAGAACCCAATCCACGTCTGTTTTCCTTACGAGAAGAATCCCCTTCGATGGCAACGATAACATAAAAACGTACCTAGTTGAAAATTCGGCAGTAAAGTGCAGTAAGGCATCTCCTTCATTTTCACTGTTCTCAGGCACTGCAGATAGAGACAGTCAAATTAATTATCAGTCAAACACTAAATCTAAATCAAGTGGTAGCGTCAAGCCAAGCAAGGTGCTCACTCATGGGGGCTTTCCGACATCCTGTAGAAGACCCCATTCCGAACATCTCTGACTCGTCAACTCCAAATTCCGATGCATCCTCAAAGTCGTCACCCTCACTGTCACTTACCATGTGGACATCTGCACACTAGAAAAATATATTTACTTTAGTATTGTTAACATATCAACAAACAATAATATCAAAAAAGGCCAAATGTTTGTTTGTGTGTGTGTGTCTCTCAACCTCCTCTGTGGGCTCTTGGGTGTTGGCTGGTGAGGACCTACGACACACACTTAGGTGATGGCAGGGGTAGCTTATTCCAGAGGCAGCTAATGTCATCTGTGGATATAACAGAAAAATATAAACTCTCTATGCATAAAAATTTGAAATAAAAAAAATAATGTAACAACGAGCACAGATATTGAGATGAACGAGATGCAAGACTTTACTCTCACACAGTCACACAGCGTATAAGTCCTTGTGCACAGGTCGGCTTCACTCTGTTACAGTGCAGTAGCCACAGCACCAAAACTGACGCCTGAGTTGTGCATGACAGCTAAGCCCTTTCAGTTATTGCTGCAATTGACCCACTAAGCTGTCTAGTTTCTTGATCTATGCATTTCCCTGAGCATACCTTCAACTTTCGCTTTGAACATTTACAGGATAAAATTAATATGTGAAAGCCTGTACAGAATTTGATTCACTGCAATGATCAGACCAAATCAAAGTTTGTTGGCCTGTTAAGGGGAAGCACAAACCCCCCCCCCCAAAAACCCGCACACACCCAAAAAACACTATGAACAACATCGAATTTACAGACTCTGGAAATGCCACCAACAGCAACCAATCCAAATATTTTTGAACATGAGGTCGTCATGACTTTTATGTGGGTTTGGATTTCAAAATTCGACTTGATCCATTTGAATGGTAATAAATGAGGCTGAGACTGAGCGGCTCACACTACACAGCCCCTCAGACGTTTCCACCTACGACACTTGGCCTAAGGCCCTGGGGAATCACTTGAGTCCGCCATGTTTTCTGTTTCGCCTTGTATGCGCCCACTCAGCGTTAATATTGAAAAATCCAAAACCTATTCACACAAATGTTGTCCTGCAATGACCCGTTTTGCAAAACGACTCGCTCCGAAACACTGCGAGAAAGACACACGCTGGTAATAGGTAGTTACATTTATAAAAAGAAAATGGCACAGTAGCCCAAAGGTTGCCAGTCACTAGTGACATAAGCTGACTTAGCTAATGTGGCCTGCCTCTTCAGTACCTTCAAGCTTTTACTTGCTAGCTTCACTGGGAACAAACTGATGAAAATGTGTTAGTTGGTAAATTTAAGCAGTGAAACAAGTTGCAGGTTTTGCTTTATTTATGATAGCTAAATAAAGTAAAGTAGTGACAATTTACTGAAATGACAATTTACATGTCCACAATGAAGTTGTGGACAACATTCTCTGAAGGCAGCCCAGAACATAACCAACAGTAGCAGCTGACATGGTCTGGAGTCCACATAAAGAAATACTGCACCAATCCTTAACGAAATGTAAAGTTGCATGACGAAAAACAATAACAAAATCTTCTAAATGCCACAGTGACTGAAGAGGGACAGACAGAAATGGCCATTGCTATGGTGCACTAGAAGTGTCTCTGCAACAGGATTTTGCAATACAAATGCAGAGCTCTATTGGAAATCAATATTTACCATTTTGTTGAACCAAAATATATTCAGGAAAAGACCATGAAGAATCTCTGTTCGGCCCACCATAAAAGCTTTTTTTTTTAAAGCATTACAAAATGGAATAGAATCAGAACCTGACCACAACAAAAGCCCATCAATAACAAAATCAAAAGATCAGGCATTCAAGCATTATGGTTACAGACCTAGCATAATCAATTACTATTCAGCAACACTGTTTTAGTCAGTTCATAATCAACAACAGAAAGCAGGTTACCGTTGAGGAATACACTAAAAAATTTAAATGTACCTACTGGTTCAATGCTTTAAAACGTTGTGGCATTAACTGAAGGTTTAAACCAAATGCAGTGATTGACACGTGGACAGATAAAAGGGAGAGTCCCGGGCCGCCAACAGCATGGGATGGTAATCTTTGCTATTGTCAGGTGCTCTAACCAACAAAGGCCAGCTGGTAATTGTTGAATCAGGAGCCGATTACATGCAACGGCAATTGAGTTTCAAAAGCAGAGTGAATGCTGGAGTTTTCCACATCTCTTTTAAAGTGAATCAGCCAAAGAACAGTGTAACCACCAGACCTCATCCGCCACATGATTTGTAGGGCGGCTAAAAGCAGAACAGCATATCCAAATATTGTAGATTCTCACTTGCTATAGCAGTTTCTACGCAGCAAAAGGCATGGGAAACATGCAGGAAAGCCAATAAAAGCAGCCGCAAAGTCAGTTAAGTCATGTTACCATCAGATTGTGCCATTTCACAAAACAGCCTTCCCACGTGGCCTTGCAAGTTCGACGGCCCACACATACTGACATGAAAGATTGTGTTTCTTGTCTTTCACAACTAATTAAAAGCAAATGTACTTTACAGAAAGAGGCCCAGGTTGCAATGACTGGGACAGCTGAAGAGTCCTGGAACACCTAGGAAGAACACTTAGCAGAATTGCCTTACATTGTTCATGTAACAAAAAAATCTCCTACGACTAATTCCGTAGCGGATTAATTGTTTGATAGTACAATTCATATTTTTCTTACTAGCCAGGTTGACACTACCAATTTAAATGTAATTGAAAACTGTATATTGAGTCAGGAAGACACACTTTGTCGGTTTGAAAGAGAACATTGCCAAACAACACTCCATGACAGCCAAGTGATGTTCGAAAATGATCGGCACAGGGGTTTGAGAGGCTAGCCCATTGAGCAGGACGGAGATGAGGCCTTTGAGATGTAGAGGAATGCCCTGCTCTTTTCTTTCACCTCTCCAATAGAGTGGCAATCAAACGTGAGAATTTAACAACGGCTGAGCGGACCCCCTTGACAATAAGTGGCTTTCCTCCTTCAATGCCCTAATGTGTGTATAAATAAAGTTTATCACTTCCCCTGTCAACAGGGGACCTTGAGAGGAGGGATGAAATGTTTGCCGAACAACAGAAAGAGAAAGTTGAGCGCGTCTAAGCCAGGCTTCAACCAATGCCTCTTCCACTGATGCTGCGGGACAAGTGCAGCTTCCCGGTTGTGGCGGAACGCCGAGGGGTACAGGGGAGAGGTTAACAATCCATCCCCCCTTAAACCACTGACCTTCTCCTCCATCCACACACAAAGAACAAACTCCTCTTTTTTGGATTCTTTTAATTAACACTTGCATTGAAGCTTCTAAGCATCAGGGAGCAATGCAAGGAAAGAATTCTCTCCCTCTCCATCCCAGCCCCCCTTCGCTGCCTCTCTTTCTCTCCCTCTCTCGCTCTTTCTGTTTCTTTTTTTGTCAGGCACTGTTTGGATTAGGTCTCTGGCTGTGAGTGTGAGATAATTACCACTGACAGCTGCACTGACGGCACCCAGAGCCCCAATACCACCTTGTTCAACAACTCTTTGATGAACAGGGATAACAGAGCGCAAGAAAGAGAAAATAAAGACGGAAAAGTAGGGAAGAAAAGAATAAAGACGCCCCACCCTAAACACCTGTTGGTCCCTTTCAGGTTCCTCCTTGCCTGCTGCAGATATGTCAATCCTGATTAGAATCAGGGGTCTTGCACCAAGTGTGTTCGGTTCACACAGGCAACTCTGTGATCACCGGCTTCTCCACAGAGAGACACAATAGGAAAGAGGACATTATGCCGGTCTGCTGCTGGATCAACAGCAGGGTGTTCTCCATCTACGATCCACAGACATGGACTTAAGTCATGTGAGATGGAGTCTTGGCCTACTCCAGATGCAAATTTTGCAACCTGAGGTTTGACAAAAGGGGCAGACAATTGCTGCTCGACTTCGATTTGAGCATCTATGACTCGTGACTTAACACGGACGTGAGGCGTGACAGAAGATGCAGAAGACTTGTTTATATTTCCCCTCTGAACCGTGCCCCTCTAGTCTTGCAACACATTTCAGAGCCCTACAAAATGTGCATTTTGAAACACGGAATCTTGACACACATTCAACAATTTGTTTTATTTAAACATACTTTCATGCATTTCAAGCTTTATTGGAAGGAGACATTG
>JACXGI010012709.1:0-15567 GCA_016801175.1 Esox masquinongy | reverse complement strand
TCTCTCCCTGTATTTCTCTCTCTTTATCTCTCTCCCTTTATCACTCTCTGTCTGGTGCTTTTTCTGTTCCCTCTCTCCATTTGTCTTTCTTCCTCTCCTCTCCTGGTCTATTTCTTCTCTCTCCCTTTCTTTCTCCACCCCTATCTCTCTCTACTACATATTCCACAGATTCACATATACATTTGGAGGATGTAGCAGTCTAAAACTTTTTTTAGCTTTGTATTTTAGTTGACTGTTTAGCTGTCTGTGTGAGTATGACTGTGTTCTCAGCAAACCTACATAGTTTAGTATCAGTGGGGTGAATGATTCACTATATTGCTACAGTAGATTGTCTTTTCACATCTGGAAATCAGTCGCTACACCTTATAGGATTATGGCGTTCATGTTTTCTTGAATATGTCTTGAACAGAAGACATACTATTTTGAGAACTGTCAAGGAGAGGTGTAAAAAGGTAAAAGCAACAATGTGACTTCAGAACAACTCTCATGACAACTGCTCTGTGCTGGTCTCTGTACTTTTCCTCTGTAGCTGTCATGACCCTTGTTCCTGAATGTACGTTTAAACCTGAGATAATCAAATTGTATGCCAGCAACTGAAGAGTTTTTAACTTGATAAATTGCAAACTCTTTTCCATCTTCCACAAGAGTACCAACTTGTGTAAAGGCCTGCCAGTGAGTTTATTGAATAGCCAACCTGCCAACGAGCCTACATTGCCAGCACCAGGGGTCCACTTCTCCACCAGACAGTTGTTTTTGTTTTAACCGTGCACATCTGATTCAAAAAGAAGCCTTAACATTTGACTACGTGAATAATAATTTATGCCTGATAAGGTTTGGAACTTAAATGTAAAGCTTGACATACATAAGCATGTATTTTACACTGTGACTTAGCCTTTCCTGATGGAATTCATAAAATCAGTGTTTGGGGTTAGTCAAACTCCCCAGACTGAGCAGTGGATGATGATCTCTTATTCAATTGGAACAGTCAAATGGATTTATCGATCTGTTTAGCCAGAACGATTGATCCTTTTAAAACAAGGAGGAAAATTGACTTTTCTTTCCATCTGTCTCTCACTCAGTTACACACACACACACACGCAACGTGATGAGAGTCAACTCATTCTGAGTGCTATTGTCCTTCAACCTCAATTAATTTGCTAGACCAGACGCGTGAACTCAATACCAATATTTCAACTGGGCGATTATGATCTGACACTGCTTTCCTTTTCGTGACAGCCAATCTAATTGCCGCCATCATCGAATTATTGTCCGATCATAATTAGCCTAACAACCGTCTCACGGTTCAGTCGCGTACTGTTTTCTTTTTGAGGATTAGATCAATTTTCATACATGTCAGTTATGGTGGCACAGATGCTACGGGTAAAGTCTTGGCCAGCGAATAACCCATAGGCCAAGCGCTGCGCTGTGTTGTTGAAGGATGGCATGGGGGAGGGAAAGGCTAAAGCCAATGCAAACGGTGCGCTCTCGTTCTACCAGATCTTTCATTTTAGAGAGAGAGAGAGGGGGAGAGACTGGACTGGAGTGGAGAAGCAAAAGAGAGAGAGAGAGGGGGTTAAGGGAACGCAGTCGGCCTACACGGGTAGAGAGGGAGAGCAAGGGAGAGAGAAAGAGGGAGGGCCTAGAGCTATTGTTCATGTATGCCCACGAACAAAGGGCTTATCTGGGTCCTTACTTAAAATCCACCGCAGGCTTGTGTCCACTGACGAGGCCTCATGAAGGAGAAAACATTTACCGAAATCTCGCTGTCCGTTTCTTGTACCGCTGAGATTTTTTTGTGTATTCTTAAAAAAAAGTGGGACGACTTTCGTATTACGTTACGACAAACCTAGCCAGCCACCGTAGCCGTTTTACGCAAGGAGCGTGCTACAGGGTTCTATCGTCTCCCTGTAAACATCATTCTTTGATTGGGACTTCTTTTCAGGTAATGGGTTACATTTGTTAGACGTAATCGTTTGGTTTCTGTATTGTAGCCAGTTATTAATTTCTAGAGTTGTATCGCATATCCTGCATTCTGCTATTGTTGCAATGTATTTGCATATCTGCACTTTGCGTGTATCTGTTTTGTTTTTGCTACAACAAGGCTAAATGCTAACTTGCTAGCACACATAGCTAGCCATCTCCCAAAGAAGGTAACGCGTAGAGGGAGGAGATGGCTAGCTGAGCGGGGCCTACGGCGATGTTGTGTGTACTCAGCGATTTTGTATAGCTTGCTGTTTTGATTGCATATCAAACCATTACATTACTACCAATTGATACCGTTGCAGTTGCAGCATTTAATCAGATTCTCGGTGCATATTGCAACAATGTCAACAACCAACTACTCTGATGTAAGTAGGTTGTTAGCTAGGCTAACGTCAAATGTTATTATTGTAACTTGTTTATAGCTAAACCTAGCCACTTTGTTTACAACATGACGGACCAGATACCGCTGTTGTACACGCCTTCTTCAATGTAGAAATGAATTCTAAAAACACCCAGTTTCACCAAAGATATAATTAAACTAGAACCTTTGTAGAATGCTGTTTTAGACTCTGTAATGTATTTAGTATTTTTTTTGCTCGGGGTTTAAATTGTAATCTTAAATTCCTGGGATTGAGAATGTTGTGTTTAGCTTCCTTGCCTTCCTACACACTCCTCCCCGACTGACTGATGACAGGTCACATTTACACTATCAGGGAAATCAGATTACCACCACTATTACATCTCAAAGGCAGGAAGTGTGTGCGTGTTATTGTTGTGGAGAGGGTAATTTGCAGCAGAGGAAGTGGGGTGTGTTGCTGATTTGATTTGGACCTGCCATCATTAACCACCAAGAAACGAAACCGAGCTAATGGTTTTACACACACAAGCACACACCAAGTGAAGGAACTGAGCTAATGGATTTGTAGGCTTTCAACTTGTAAGGATTTCTTTATTTATTTTCCATCTATTTGTTTAGTTGTGTAGCCAAGCCTGTGGCATAGTCACGAGTGATTAGTGCTTTGTAGATATTTAAAATTTTATTATATAAAAAATTCACTTGACTTATACTTTCCATTTTCTACATTAAATTCACTATGACATATTAGCATGGATTTTTTATGTTGTTTGTGCCCATTACTGCAGAGTTTATCAACCATTTGTTTACCTTATAAAAATATTTCTGACTTGTATATAACTTTACAGTCTGTCATTCCCCCTCCATTTATTGTTTTAACATTTATTTTACTTTGTTTTAACCAGCTGAACCCATTGAGAACTAATTCACATTTAGAAGGGTGGCATAACAATTGCAAGATGACACTCGGTCACATAAATGCAGTAAAAAAAATGTACAGTGAAATTGAGAAGCAATCAATAAATTACACTGTATGTGGTGAAATGCATACAGATGAATCAGTGGGTGCGGTGAATTCTGCGTCCTGGTGCACAAAGATAATTGGCAATATGAAGTTTTCTGCGCTGAATGATTGTCTCACCAGATCGCATCATAGCGTACACAGAAGCATTTCCAGGAGCCATCTGTCTACCCAAAGTACATTATGAACAATAAATCTTCCTAACACCCTTCCACTAGTCCCATAACTCTGAAACATGAGAAATAAATCTTCCTAACACCCTTCCACTAGTCCCATAACTCTGAAACATGAGAAATAAATCTTCCTAACACCCTTCCACTAGACCCATAACTCTGAAACATGAGAAATAAATCTTCCTAACACCCTTCCACTAGACCCATAACTCTGAAACATGAGAAATAAATCTTCCTAACACCCTTCCACTAGACCCATAACTCTGAAACATGAGAAATAAATCTCCCCAACACCCTTCCACTAGTCCCATAACTCTGAAACATGAGAAATAAATCTCCCCAATACCCTTCCACTAGTCCCATAACTCTGAAACATGAGAAATAAATCTTCCTAACACCCTTCCATTAGTCCCATAACTCTGAAACATGAGAAATAAATCTCCACAACACCATTTCACTAGTCCCATAACTCTGAAACGTGAGAAATAAATCTTCCTAACACCCTTCCACTAGTCCCATAACTCTGAAATATGAGAAATAAATCTTCCTAACACCCTTCCACTAGTCCCATAACTCTGAAATATGAGAAATAAATCTTCCTAACACCCTTCCACTAGTCCCATAACTCTGAAACTCACCATCCTCTCGTTGACCTCTGTGACTATTAGATGGCAGTTATATGACTGAGGCTGAATTACAGAAGAAGCCTGTTTCCTCAGCACTCTGTTTGCATGTTGACCTGCACCGGTCGCGGGGTGTAGGGGCAAATTAGACCCTCCAGTGGCCCTTTAAGGGGAGTGTGCTTGGATACATCCTCCATGAGCAAAGTGAAATCCCATGAGGCGCTGTGTTATTTCAGCTCATGCTATGTTGGAAAGGCGTGCCTAATCGTGAGACATGCATTGGTTTGACAGATTCTGACACATGTCAACTATGAAATAGTCCCCCGCCGTACGAGACATCTCACTTATACAGAGGTTAATTTCTTCTAGAAAAACACGGAACCTGCTATTCATGTTTTAGTGTTTAAACGTGGAATGTAAATTGCAACGCAAGTCACAAGCTGAGGAGGTAATTAATCTGCTCGCCTCTCTGGAAGTCACCCTCTGACGTCCAGAGAGCGACGCGCGGCCACATAAATTTAGGGTCCCGATATAAACATCTTAGCTATTAAAGCTTGAATGTTTTGTTTTTGAAGTCTCACCGCTCCTCAGTAACAATTCTTTATTACACACAATGTTGTGTGTGTGTATATCGGGATGAATGTTTTATGAGACGGAAGTGCTACTTCCTGTACGCGTGTACGCGTGTGTGTGTGTGTGTGTGTGTGCGCGCGCGTGTGTGTAATTTGTTAGCCCTCTCCTGCGGTGATGGTGATTGGTGGATCGATGGCGGATGCTCTGGATAGGGTTAGGGTTGATTGATCTACTGTACTTCCCTTTGTGTGTATGTGTGCGACTGTACACACACACACACACACACACACACACAAACACACACACACACACACACACAAACAAACACACACACAGTGAGATGAGGCAAGGAGGTGGGTTGCTGACACACGGTTGGGTTCATGACCCCTGGTCCAGACCACTATACATTGCGGTTGAGAGGAGGGCTTTTAAGACGACAGTGTCCCATTTGATAAAAACCAAACGTTCCACATTTGTTTTTGCCGATGGAAGATGTGGTCAGAAAGGGAGATTAAGGTGGTTTGACCCATGTTGCGCACCGTGCCGTAAGAAGTCCGCAACAGGAAAACCGAAATGTTTGGTTTTGATGTACAGCAGTTTAAAGGCTTATTAACGTGTGTAAACAACAGGGTTATTGGATTTCAATCGCGTCTCCAAACGCAACACTTCCCCATGGACAAGCTTTTTCCTCGACAGACTTGGTGAGGGTCGATCGGTTGCGTTGACAACCCCGTTTACAATGATCAATCTCTAGCTGTTCCTTGTCCTGGGCACTTGTAACGCGTGTGTGGTAACGGTAATTTGTCCTGGGCACTTGTAACGCGTGTGTGGTAACTGTAACTTGTCCTGGGCACTTGTAACGCATGTGTGGTAACGGTAACTTGTCCTGGGCACTTGTAACGCATGTGTGGTAACGGTTACTTGTTTATCATACTTGCTGTGATATGTGGTCATCTATTCAAGTGGATTTGCACTGATGTTTATTACTGCCTAATTTGCTCCGTCGCAAAAATAGACCATTTCTTTCAGGACTGTTAAAAAGTAATCTTGGTCAAATGTACTGTACACTATCGTTCAAAAGTTTGGGGTCACTTAGAAATGTCCTTGTTTTTAAAAGAAAAACACTTTTTCGTTCATTAAAGTAACATCAGATGATGAGAAATGAAGTGTATCATTCCGGAGTTGCCTCTTCACTGACCCCAAACTTATCAACGGCAGTGCACATTGGACTGTAGTTCAATCCAGTGCAATTGAACTGCAGAACAAGCAAACGTCGTTCAAATACAAATTTCCTGTTCCTGTAGCGGAAACCGAGACCCTCTGTTTTGTGTGTACAAGCGAGTGAATGGGAAAGGAATGGTAAATTAAACAAGGCATTCGACGGGAGAGGATATGAGCCAGATGAAGGAGCTTCTGTAGGCCTGCCTAGATGGTGTGTTGGTGGAGGTCAGAGTGTGTGTTGGTGTGAAAGAGAGTGTGTGTGCGTGCGTGCGTATTGGTGAGTGAGCGTGGGGTTAAATTGTGTATGGGGTCAGTTTAGGGTCATACAAGAGTAAAGACTTTATTATCCCTGGGGGGCAGAGACACACACACACACACACACACACACACACACACACACACACACACACACACTATATCCTTTCAAAATGAATGCCTGACTAGTAAAAAGAAATGTTTGAATCAGGCCCAACCACTGGTTCTCTGATGTTATACGTTGCTCCAAATCTGTTGGATCTCCTGTGTGTCTGTAATCCCTTAACTAAAAGGGATCAGCTGTAATCTTGTGTTCTGTCTTAATGCAGGTGGATATAAGTTAGAATGATCTGTCTATCTCCCCCTCCCTCCCCCATCCAGGCTGTTCCTCCAAGTCCTTCAAGCTGTACTCCCCCAAGGAGCCCCCCAACGGTAGCGCCTTTCCGCCCTTCCACCCCGGCACCATGCTGGACAGAGACGTGGGGTGAGACGCACACGCACGCGCACGCCCCCCCTGGGGTTTCTGTTAGTTGACAATCATCCGCCTTGTTGGCGGTTGCCTTTCACACACCTCAGTTTTGCCTGGTTGGACCATTCACCCACTCCGCGGGGTGGGGACGATGGCGACTAGATTTAAAGTTAGAGGAGTGTAAAGATTTCCGCCAAAGAGAACGCGCTCTGTCCGGACATGTTTCATTATTGTCGCGGACACGGATGAGAAGGAAGTCAGTTTCATTCACACCAACGTCCTTCGTTGGTCAAACCAACGACTGAAACGAACGAGCAATTAGTGGAATTGAATTGCGACTTGAGTCGGTGGAAACAGTGGTTCAAAAAGAGGTTGAGATTGTGGCTCAGGATCATCATTAGTTCAGCGTTGGGTGGTACTGAAGCAGGACTTTGGTTCAGCGTTGGGTGGTGCTGAAGCAGGACTTTGGTTCAGCGTTGGGTGGTGCTGAAGCAGGACTTTGGTTCAGCGTTGGGTGGTGCTGAAGCAGGACTTTGGTTCAGCGTTGGGTGGTACTGAAGCAGGACTTTGGTTCAGCGTTGGGTGGTGCTGATGCAGGACTTTTGTTCAGTGCTGGGTGGTGCTGAAGCAGGACCTTGGTTCAGCGTTGGGTGGTGCTGAACCAGGACTTTTGGTTTAGTGCTAGGTGGTACTGAAGCAGGATTGTAAAACAACACATTTACCATTCATAGTTACAATGTATCAAGCTCTATTAATTTTGCTTTCATCCCGGGGGAGCCTTGGGTCGCAGAGCATCATGGGAGTTTTAATAACCCATCGATAGAAAGTCTGTCTCTCCATTTGGTGGCCAATGAAAGGGCTAATGAAGGCAATACGTTTATTTGGAACACAACTGTGACCCCATGAGCCTTGAAGAATGACGCGACACAGCGGAGGATGGTTAGTGAGAGGCGTTAGGGCCATTAAACCGTAAACAACAAACCCATTCCGTCTTAATAAGGTGCCCACGCAGACTTCTGAACTCCTCAGGGGCACCAACCCGTTCAGTTTCAGTTGTTAGATTTTCTTTGGGCCTTTCCGTCGGTGTGGTTCGAAGGAACAGATGGCAGATTTTCCTGAGTTTGTTGAGTTGCTGGGGATTTCCTGGTTCAGCCATCCCAGAGACTGGGTCTGATAGCTTGTACCTCCTTAAATCAAGGCATGGGAAAACACATGGTATTTAATATTCTAATATTGTGGTGAATAACTGGCAGACTCTGTCCATCTCCAGGCCGTCTGATTTCCCCCCCCCGTCACGACCCTTGGCGCACCCGACACCTAAGCCCCTTTTTGATCCACAAAAAAACCTGTCATGTTTATGTGCATTCTGGGAGATGAAAGTAATTAACTCTCTTTGTTTGACTGTTCCTGCTCTTCTTTCTCCTCTGCAGCCCAACTCCCATGTACCCCCCCACATACCTGGAGTCTGGAATAGGGTAAGACTACCAAGTGTTCTCTTCTACTTCAGTGTGAATGCCTCCACTAGCTCAGGGTTTCTCAAACTAGGGGTCCGGGTGATGTGAGGGTACATCAGCAGTCGGGTCCCTGGGGGAGAACGATTCGGGTGGAGGCAGCGCCGGCGATTTCTTCGGGCCCGCCGCTGAAATTGTCCAAGAGTCCCTGCTCTAGATCTCAGGGGTCTACTTTGATTTAACTATGTCCAGTGTTTAATGGGATTGAAACGGGTGCCTGGACTCACTTCGGGTTGTTTTATATTTAAGTGTTTAAACTAAAGCAAATAGAGCGCTGATCGAGGTTTCCTCAGGAGCCCCCAGAAACGTCAGTCGTTGCCCCGAACCAGAACGGCCCCGAGAGGCACCTCGATGTACGAGGAGAACCTCCTCGGCAGGACGCTAGTCTTGCTCCCAGTCCGCCTCCTTAACCCAGAGTCCCAGGCAGACAGTCGCGGTGTTTCCGAGCGGTGCAACTCCGTCCTCAGGGCCCGACACTTGTCGCTCGCTCCTCGGGGTCTCGGGCTGGTTGTTTCGTAAAAAGCACTTTGTGACAACTGCCGATGTAAAAAAAAGGGCTTTATGAATAAATTGGACTGACTGATTGATTGACGCTAACTGCTGTCCGACTGCTGTCTAAAGCCTGGTCTCTGTCTCAGGAGGCACACACCCTACGGGAACCAGACCGACTACAGGTTATTTGAGCTCAACAAACGGCTACAGAACTGGACGGAGGTACAGTGGAGCTGAACCCTCAGCGTTGTTGTTTCCCACTTCCTGTCTGTCTGTCCTCTACTGTCGACGTGTGTCTCTGTCTTCCACTGGCTCTGGTTCTCCTGGACCAAATCATACGGAGACTTCCGGACCGAGTGTTAATTCGAAGCCCTGTGAGGCTTTGAAAAGCCTCTGTGTGTTTTGTAAACTCTGGCCCTCCTCCCTCCAGGAGTGCGACAATCTGTGGTGGGATGCGTTCACCACGGAGTTCTTCGAGGACGATGCCATGTTGACCATAACGTTCTGCCTGGAAGACGGGCCCAAGAGATACAGTAAGGACACACACACGCGCGCACACACACACACACACACACACACAGTTTCTGTTGAAGGTTAGACACAGTTTCGGTTTCCAGACACAGACTAAGCCAGCGTTTCTGTCCAGGACGACGCTTCATCTGTATCTGGGAAACTGCCTCTTAAAGCTTGCTGTTGTTGTTGTTGTTGTTGTGTTCTTATGCTCCACTCTTTCTTCTACTTCCTGTCACCTCCTCCTCTTCCGCAGCAATCGGCCGGACGTTGATCCCGCGCTACTTCCGGAGTATTTTTGAGGGGGGCGCCACCGAGCTGTACTATGTGTTGAAGCACCCCAAAGAGTCCTTCCACAACAACTTTGTCTCGCTGGACTGTGACCAGTGTACCATGGTCACGCAGAACGGAAAGCCCATGTTCACACAGGTGTGTGTGTGTGTGTGTGTGTGTGTGTGTGTGTGTGTGTGTGTGTGTGTGTGTGTGTGTGTGTGTGTGTGTGTGTGTGTGTGACACTCTAAAAGCCTGATGTGATACCCTGATAACCTTTTGACCTCGGTCCACCCCAGGTGTGTGTGGAGGGTCGTCTCTACCTGGAGTTCATGTTCGACGACATGATGCGGATAAAGACGTGGCACTTCAGCATCCGGCAGCACCGCGAACTGATACCGCGCAGCATCCTGGCCATGCACGTGAGTATATCCCGCCGGCCGTGCACGTGAGTCAGCCTCGACACCACAGCCTACGGCAGTGGCCGGCAGCGTGAAACATTTCCCGAAAGGCGACGACGGCGTATAACGAGTGTCCGTGACGCGACCGTTTGAGAGTCGGCCGCGGTGACACTAGACGGATCAGTCCGTAACCCCTGACCTCTGTGACCCCTGTAGGCCCAGGACCCCCAGATGCTGGACCAGCTGTCTAAGAACATCACCAGATGTGGTCTGTCCAACTCCACGCTCAACTACCTCAGAGTGAGTACGCAGTGATTACCACCCAACCTGTGGGTCCAGAGGGATGCAACGAATGTTTCCCCATACAGATACACTCAGTGTCCAGCTTGTTTGGTCCGGCGTCCAGTAACGGGTCAGACCCTTTCACCTCCGGAACGGACTGAATTCTTCCGGGTGATGGGTCCTGCGAGGCGTCGGAAACTGTGTGCTCGCTACTACACTCAACTCACTGTCACGTTCCTGAAACCATTCCGGAAGAACCCGCGCGCTGTGACGTCCCGCCGGAAGAACCCGCGCGCTGTGACGTCCCGCCGGAAGAACCCGCGTGAGGGGAAGCTGGTGATGGTGCCACTCGGCCTGGTCAGCCAGCGTGTCACCACCGGCATGACGCAACCCGGGTTTGTCGGACCGGGAGCCCCGTGTCCACCAAAGTCTCTCCTTCCGGTGTAGCCGTTTGTTTCGGTAGCCCGTCCGGGAAAAGGGCTGACGGGGTGGTTTCCCGAGACGCCCTTCTGCACTCCTCTGCTTTCCCGTTAGCTTGCACAGTTCCTCCCATTTCCCTTTAATCTCTCTCATCAACGCGCTGCTTTCTCCCACAGGACCAACGCTGACTGGGTGTTGTTTGTTTGTTTGCTTGTTTTTTTTTTTTTTAGTTTTGTTTATCTCAGCATTCATTCTGAGATAGTGGAACCGGCACGTCTGCCACCGACAACTATGCAACCCTGCGAGTTGCTCAGGGTCCGTTTTTTTACGTCCAGTAGCCAAATGACTCTGCTTTTGCCAAGTCTCTGTCTGCAGGAGGGTTCTGTTGTACTGAACTGGTCCACTGAGACCAACAGCAACACCAGGACACTGGTCACCAGCATTTATTAAATAGTCTCTTTATCTTCTTCCCTCCACCCCTCGCTCCTCCTTTTCTCCTCTCTCTCTCTTCTCTCTCTCTCTCTATTGTCTCTCTCTCTGTTGTCTCTCTCTCTCTCTCTCTCTATTGTCTCTCTCTCTATTGTCTCTCTCTCTATTGTCTCTCTCTCTGTTGTGTCTCTCTCTCTGTTGTCTCTCTCTCTCTTTTGTCTCTCTCTCTCTCTGTTGTCTCTCTCTCTGTCTCTCTCTCTCTCTCTCTGTTGTCTCTCTCTCTCTGTTGTCTCTCTCTCTCTGTTGTCTCCCTCTCTGTTGTCTCTCTCTCTCTTTTGTCTCTCTCTCGCTCTCTCTCTGTTGTCTCCCTCTCTATTGTCTCTATCTCTCTCTGTTGTCTCCCTCTCTGTTGTCTCTCTCTCTCCCTCTCTGTTGTCTCTTTCTCTGTCTCTCTCTCTCTCTGTTGTCTCTCTCTCTCTCTCTCTGTTGTCTCTCTCGTCTCTCCCTCCCTGTAGCTGTGTGTCATTCTGGAGCCCATGCAGGAGTTGATGTCCAGGCACAAGACGTACAGCCTCAGTCCCCGGGACTGTCTGAAGACCTGCCTGTTCCAGAAGTGGCAACGCATGGTGGCGCCACCAGGTAACGCAGTAGCAACACACACACACTAGACCGGACATACGTGAATGAATGCACGTATCGACACACACACTCCTCTTCGCCCTGACTCCGTCCCTCTCTCCTCCTCCCAGCCGAGCCAACCAGACAGGCCCCGAACAAGAGGAGGAAGAGGAAGATGTCAGGGGGAAGCACCATGAGCGCCGGAGGAGGAACCAACAACAACAGCAACAGCAAGAAAAAGAGTCCTGCCAGCAGCTTCCCCCTGTCCAGCCAAGTACCGGTGAGGAATACGCCTCCGGACAGACCGCAGGCGGAGGGAGAGCCTGGCAGCCTGTGCCGATCCCAGTGCCACATTCTCATTTAACCTTTAACCTCAGCGGTAATCAAGTGTGTTGCGGTTGGTATGATCCTCAACGAATCAGCCAAGTACAACAGAGAGCCCAGAGGCCAGGATATCCCCCCCACACAGAAAAACGTTCTGACCTCTTATCTGTTTTTTTAATATGGTCTCTCCCCACACCTTCCTCTCCCTGTAGATGGTGATGCTACAGTAGTTCTCCCCATCTCTGTCATAACAGCTTCTTCCTGTCCCAAGATGTAATGGTGTTGGGAGAGACCATTCTGTTTGGGGGGGGTCTAACTGCAGTAGTACTTCCCCCGTCCGTCCAACAACGGCTTCCTTCTCTCCCCGCAGGACGTGATGGTGGTGGGAGAGCCCACACTGATGGGCGGGGAGTTCGGCGACGAGGACGAGCGGCTGATCACGCGGCTGGAGAACCAGCAGTTCGACGCGGCCAACGGCATCGATGACGAGGACAGCTTCAACAACAGCCCGGCGCTGGGGGCCAACTCACCCTGGAACAACAAGGCCCCCTCCAGCCAGGAGAGCAAGAGTGACAACCCCACTTCACAGGCCTCGCAGTAGGCCTGGGGACAGGGCCTCCGTAGTCTAAAGGGGGGGGGGGGCTCCCCTCTTTAAGGTCTGTCTCAATTGTCTATAGTGGCTTCCTGACTGTTCTCATCTCATTCCCTTAAAGGGGCAATCAGCAGTTGAAACAACAACAAAGCGGTCGACCCCAGTTGTGTTTTAGTAGAATATGGAGGGGCGGGGCCAGGGGAACTCCAACCACTCTCAGATTCGTAGACATGGTTGTGGATGCGAGGACTGTTGGCCCGGCGTTGTTTTGTTTTGAGCATGTTGTGCGGCTGTGCGGTGTTTGCTTGCGTCTACAGTGTTCGCAAACATTCCTGTAAAACCGTCTTATTTTATGTTGCGGTCGGGTTCCAACAATCCCCATCCAAGCCGAACAATTGTGTATCATTGATTTGTTTAGTCCACGAAATGGTTGTGGCGGTGGCGGATCGCCCCTTTAGCATGGACTTTGTCCAGGCCTTGAAGTGGACAGACAAGCCACTCTGGCTGTAATTGTTGTTGGTTGTTACCGGTGAACACAGACATCCTTCCTACCTTCCCATCCTGTCCTGTGTTCAGAGGAGGTGTGAGGCGTTGTGGAGAGGGAAGACACTCCGGACAATTGGCATGTACCCGGGTAGGGGTGAAGGAAGGGTTTGGGGTTTGGTAGACTGGAGAGGGGCGGGGAGGTTTCGGGGGGGAAGGGCTTGTTGAGGGCAACAACTGGCCTGCCATCCACCTTCAGAAGAATCGTGTTCAGTAGATAAGGAGCTGAACTCTGGTCCCCTCTGCTGCTGTAAGTGTGTGTGTGTGTGTGTGTGTGTGTGTGTGTGTGTGTGTGTGTGTGTGTGTGTGTGTGTGTGTGTGCGCGTGCGCGTGTGCGTGCGTGCGTGCGTGCGGTCAGAACAAAAGCCCGGACTTCGCCAATGCTAGTGGACCAGAGTTTAGATCCAATCGCTCTATAATTATAACACACACACACCAAACACACACCCCGCCCCTCATTTGAAGGAGTACGACAAATCCAACCTTTTAACAGATATCAGAAAGCATTTAAACAACAACAACATTTTAAAGAGTTTTATACCAATCTCTATTTCCCTAGAATGTTTTATTTTATATTTTTCCTGCATTTCAGTTCTACTTTTTATTTGTTCTTTTTTACCGATGATGTTGACAAGCTAACAGACCAAGGAGCCAGAAACCAGGACTACTTTTAAACCCACTTCCCCCTGAGAAATATATTTGGTTTGTTTTAACATTTTTTATGTTTAAAAGAGAAATAATTTTAGTGTGGATGTTTTATTTTTTTGTTTTTGATTTTTTTTTTTATTCTTTTGTTTATTTTTATCCTTTGTGTGTATTTGTGCTTGTATATTTAAGGTAGTAGCAAAGTTCTGTACGACTGTAACAATGAAATGTATTCTGACTTAGAGTTATCTAAAGCCATTCTGATTTAATGGAAAGAAAAGACAGAAAAAGACAAGGACAAAAAAAGAATCGAAAAAAACATGACCCCCCCCCTTTTCATCCCCACAAATCCCATCTTTCTCTTTTTTAAAACTTGTGTACATTAAATTAATATCCCTGGGGTACGGTCACCATTGACAAAACGTTGTAATCAGCCAATTTTCCTTTGTTTTCTATTTATTTTTTATGAAGTATCAAAAATACGAAGTGACACACATCATAAATATACACAGGCGTCATCCACTTAGCTTCTAAGCAAACTATCTAGTGCATTTGGGAAGTTTAAACAGGCGAATCAGACGAAAATTAATTAAATATCCGAGTTTATCTTAAACGGCTCCTGGTTCCCTATATAGTGCTCAAATGTAGTGTGCTATATAGGTAAAAGGTTGCCATCTGTGACATAATCATGATCCACGTCTATACCCACATGGGTACGTGTTTCCAGTCCATGTAATTATCACGTACTAGCGGGTCTGTCCCTCTCGGGAGGCCCCCCACTTCTGTCAGATCAACGAAACTAATAATTAATAATTAATTGGTCAGTTTGGTGATTCGGAGCCCATGGTCCTCCGGGTCAAAGAAGGCACTATCCTGCTCACTTAGCGTGTGTCCGGTATCCTGTCGACCGGCACCCTGGGAATCGCACGCAATTGATGTTGTTTGTAACGGTGCTCAATTCTGCTGTACACAGTGTTCAAACCTGCTAGCGGTGGTATTCTCTGCCTTCATAATGGCGCCCTAGTCCCTTTTATATTGCACAGATTTTCAACTAGATTAGTGCACTAGAAAGGTAATAAGGAAGGCCGTTAGGGAAGTAGTGTGCAATGGTGATTCGTATCCCAAAAGAACCCTGTAGAAAAATCCTTGTTTGATATATTTTTTGATTTGGTTAGTTTTATGCCCTTGATTATTGATTAATGTATGGTACCAATAAAATGATACATTTTCACTTTAAAATTAAAATTGCTTTGGGAGTCTTATTTCCTCTTACCAATATTCTGTACACGTTGTATTTTCTCATAGTATTTACATACCAAATGTATTGCTAATTCTCTTCACTTCGGCTCCGTGAACCTCGGCTCCGTGAAAGAAGCACACAGCTCTGCAAGAGGCCTCGCGTTCAGCTACCCTAACTCTCCATTCAGAGGGCGAATATACTTTCGACCGAAGTACAGCAAAGGCGCCATGCAAACCTAAACTACGAGTATATCATATTTTGTTTGAAATAAAGTTCTGTATTTAATTCCAGAAAATTCGGGGGAATGTCTATGATCCCTGTCATGTCTTTTTATTGTCGTATGCGAAAGTACTTCACAATGAAATTCTTATAGGTAGTACCTATATAAGCAACAGTATAAATAAAAAAATATATATACTATACAGGTGCTGGTCATAAAATTAGAATATCATCAAAAAGTTTATTTATTTCAGTAATTCCATTCAAAAAGTGAAACTTGTATAATGTATACATTCATTCCACACAGACTGATATATTTCAAGTGTTTATTTCTTTTAATTTTGATGATTATAACTGACAACTAATGAAAACCCCAAATTCAGTATCTCAGAAAATTA
>JACXGI010012708.1:0-12547 GCA_016801175.1 Esox masquinongy | reverse complement strand
GTCGATTTATTGACTGATTTAGCAATCAAACACTGCCCTCCATCTGTCCTCCATCCGCCCTCCATCTGCCCTCCATCTGTCCTCCATCTGTCCTCCATCTGTCCTCCATCCGCCCTCCATCTGCCCTCCATCTGCCCTCCATCTGTCCTCCATCCGCCCTCCATCTGCCCTCCATCTGTCCTCCATCCGCCCTCCATCTGTCCTCCATCTGTCCTCCATCTGTATCACAGTTACAGAAATGGCCCTAATGACTTTTGTGTCCTGTGGCTTTTCATTTCGGATGTCATTTCTCTGAAAGCTGCCTGGTGTTCTGCTGCTAATGCACTGTGTGGCAGTGAAAGCGTGCGTCCCAAATGACACCCTTCTCCCGTTTTAGTGCACTGCTTCTGACTAGTGACCATGGAGATCTGGTCCAAAGAAGTGCACTATTTAAGGAACACTGCTGTGCCATTTGGGTCTGACACAAGGTCATGCATCTGCGTCAGGCTGTTTGACAGGCATCAGTATGAGTGGTCTTTCTGAGGGTTTAAACGTGGGACCATGTCAACGTCTCTGTGCTTCAGGATCTCCCCGTTCCACACACAGCCTCGGAGGACAGCGCAGCAAATTGGTTTCCGTTTCGCCTCATGTACGCCTCATTGCTGAGAGAGAGAGAGACAGACAGAGTTTACTGAAGGTGAAATGTCCCAAACTAGAATCTGACTGAAAAGAAATTAATACGGTTCTGTAATCTATTCTCGGGATATTTTGCTTGAATATTCAGGTCATATTAACTGGATATCTAGCGGCTCTAGTGGTGTTGGCATGCTGGTCTCTCTTCTCATTCCTTCCACTCTGCTGACAGCCTGGCATGCTGGTCTCTCTTCTCATTCCTTCCACTCTGCTGACAGCCTGGCATGCTGGTCTCTCTTCTCATTCCTTCCACTCTGCTGACAGCCTGGCATGCTGGTCTCTCTTCTCATTCCTTCCACTCTGCTGACAGCCTGGCATGCTGGTCTCTCTTCTCATTCCTTCCACTCTGCTGACAGCCTGCTACAGAACATGAGGGTTTAATCAGCAGCAAGGCAATAAATGTAACAATATATGTAACCATTGTCATGGTTTACAAGACAATAAGCAGAAGAACATACAATCATGCCAAGACTGACCTGGCTCTCTCACTCCTATTGACAGACACGTTCTGTTAATGCTTCCTGTTGGGCTCGGCTAGGATCTATGGGGCTGTGGAGGTTTAGGTTGGGAAGGATTACATTGGGGTGGCAGGATAGCCTGCTGGTCAGGAGTGTTGAGCCAGTAAACTAAAAATCGCTTCTTTTGTTCCTCAGCAAGACTTACATCTAATTGATTCCAGCTGTAAATAATAATCTGTTCTTCGCATAAACATACCTGGTAAAATGAAGTTGTAGGTTCTTTTTGGGTTCAGCAGAGTTCTGTACAGCAAAAGGATGAGGATGAGTGACAAAAACATGCTGTTAGATGGAGTTAATAGGCCAAAGGTCAGTCTCTACTGAGGAAGTATTGCTCACCAAATCCTACAAACAAACATCTGTTTCAACCCAACTTGCAAAAGAAGTCTTATGATAAACATGAGCCTGAGGAGAGTGTGAAGAACCTTGGGATAGGCAGTGGCTGCATTCTGTATTTCTACCGAAACAGACAGTGCGACTGTCGAGTCCCAGCCCACATTCTTGTCTTCCTCTCAGGTTAACATTTTGAAAGAGAGTATAATGTTCTGTAAATGTTTTTACAAATTACAGACGTCACACTGTTGTCGTTTCTTTGAAAGCAGGCGACCTACAGCAACGAGGGTCTCTGCCCCGGGGACGAAGCCTGTATTTCCAGACAGTCGCAGAGACTCTGAAATGACGCACTATGCCCCACGGAGTGCACTCCGTTGACCGAAATCAGGGCTCTATGTAGGGAACAGTCTGCCATTTGGGGAGAGAGTCTTCTCAGTGATACGGAGATCACAACGATCACTCTGAGCAATTGCCCTCAATTTACCTCAGCGTTGGGAGGCCTCTACTCAGCTTCCACACACACGCGACGCGCAGCGTCTGCCTGCCCGAGTACAAGTTCTGGGCTGGCGTCCAAAAACTATTTTGTGGGCAATCGGGGGAGGGTGGGGGGAGAAAAAAGGAGGAAAGATTCAGATTGCATGTAATTCACTGGGTTAGTGAATATATTGTGGGTGTTGAGTGATTCAGCACTAAGAAATACGATCCAATTTGCCTCGGATGTCAAAAGGGTGCACAAACCATGCACATTGGTCGGGTAACACTACCTTAAATGGGGTCACTGAGGTTTTTAAAGCCAACTGACACTTTCTGTGACAGCAAACTATTTTCCACAATGTATTCAAACACATTAGTATAACCCTGAACACTTCAGCTCCAGTCGCTCCCTACTGTGCTGCCACTTCCTGTAAGTCCCAAACGGCACCCTATTCCCTTGACGGTGCACTTCTTTTAACCAGAGCTGTATGGGTCACAAAAGTGCACTATGAAGGGGACAGGGTGCCATTTGGGAGGCACTCGTTCGCAGTTTCAGTGGCTCCATTGTGCTAATTAAGCCTCCATCTGCTTCAGGGACTGTGTCCTCCCTCCTCGCTCCTCCCTCCTCCCTCCTCGCTCCTCTCTGAAGGGAGGCAGCCTCCTCAACACCACTGTGTATTCTCTGACATTGACGGAAGAATAAAGACTTTCATGGTGAGCTGAGGTAATATTCCTGTCCCAAACAGCACCCTGCTCCCTGCGTAGTACACTAAGTTTCACCCAAGCGCTATAGGAAATAGGGTGCAAGTTGCGAAGTGCACACACTCGCTCACTGTGTGGTGTTGTTTTAAAATGTGTTTTAAATGTGTTAGTAGCCAGGAATTACTGATGTAATCAGATGGTTTTTGATACAGGGATGTGAAATAAATAAACTTAACTCATCCCAGCTACTGAAGCAACTGGTTTAGGGTAAAACATTTTCTAAACTAAAAAAGACAAGCTTGTCAAAACAAAGCAGGTGGGTGCAAAAAAATACATCAACCACTGTATTTCAGACAGCGAATTCCATAGTAGTCATCTGACAAATGAAATGTCCTTGACATTCAAGCAACATGACACAGCCTCCCAGACTCAGACACAGCGACCAGGTTGTAGCAAGGTGATAACCAATGGTTGTTGCCACACTGCCTGTAGACGGCTTCCTCGACTGTCTGTGGAACAAGACGCCGACTGATATATGTGGCAGGTCTTCTGTCACTACGTTTCCCTGGTGGTGGAACGGTCCCCTCCAGTCACAGTGCAGACAGACGAATACAGGAAGATCGGATGATTAAAAGCCCTGTGATAAAATGACTGGGCGATATACTGTTGTTCGATTGTGGCTTCATGCTAAATCAAATGATCAAGGCCTCCCACAGTCTTCCAACATTTTTTGTGGTAACACTTTAAAAAATGGTAGTGATTTATCAGGTGTTCTTATCCAGACCAACTTCGTGAGCGTATCCATTTTCATACTTCGGACCCCGAAGACCACTGCAACTGAACTCTACGTTGAACATCCAGTATACTAAACATTCAGCATGCTAAACATCTGCAATACTGAACATCCTGTATACTAAACATTCAGCATGCTAAACATCTGCTATACTGAACATCCTGTATATTAAACACTGAGCATGCTAAACATCTGCAATACTGAACATCCAGTATACTAAACATTCAGCATGCTAAACATCTGCTATACTGAACATCCTGTATACTAAACATTGAGCATGCTAAACATCTGCAATACTGAACATCCTGTATACTAAACATTCAGCATGCTAAACATCTGCTATACTGAACATCCTGTCAACTGAACAACTTATATACTGAACATGCTGTCTACTGAACATCCTGTAGACCAAACATCTGGCATTCTAAACATCTGCTTTACTGAACATCCTGTAAACTGAACATCCTGCGTACTGAACATCCAATGTACTGAACATCCTGTCTACTGAACATCCTATGTACTGAACATCCTATGAACTGAACAACATTTTTACTGAAAATGTAGCCAACTGAAATGCTGTCCACTAAACATGAAACATACTGAACATAATTTCAACTGAATATGAAAACCTACTGATCATCGTTTTGACTGAACATGAAACCTACTGAACACCTTTCTGTTGAGCAATCAGAGGATTTATCACGCAGGTTAATTTTCCACTATTAATGCCGGCCAGATCCACAGTGATGATCAGACGCTCCGCAGCCAAGAACATTTCCCCAGCTGACCAGAATGATCAACGTCTAAGATCAGGACAATTAGGTGAAGGACATATTTTAAGGTTAGTTGAAAAACTATTATTCTCCCCTAAACAACTGTTTTTTGTATTCTCTAACGTGACACTTTTATTGGAAGCTGTATAGCAGCCAACTGCATTTCTGAAAGAGCCCTGTCTCCAGTCCAGCTCTGGCAGGATCATAAGGAGTGCACTAAATCGGGAGGGGGGTCTGCTTGGCATCCGGATCTGGTGCTGATTGCATCCCAAAGTTCAAATAATTCCCAGCTAATCCGGCAGAGACTCAATCAATGTGATTAAACATCTGTAATGGAAGCAGGTCTGTTCCTGTCCAGGCTACGACAAAGAATCTGAAACAAAGACAATGCTAAATAAAACAATTCTAAATAACACAAATACATTTTTTTTATGTCAACAAAAACAAAATCAACAAATAAATACTGTACTCAAAAAATGAATGAATCAATAAAAGCAGCGGAGATGACTGCTAATCCGTATTCTCCCTGGTCTGTTCACTGGCCTGATCCGTCTTCTTATATCTTCCTACAAGTTCTTGGGTGAAATGTAGATTTTTTTCTATAATTATCAATTTCGGGACCGATTGGGCTTTGAAAAGCAAATCTTTCAGTTAATTTGATATATCTGCTTAGTGAACAGTAAGAATGATTGAATTTAATTTTCCTTGCGGAAAATGAAATCACATTCATCTTGAGTTAGGCGTTGTAATCAAATCAGGTAATCAGACATTTCATACAGTTCTAAGTAGGGCTTTAAAGTGATTCAGATCACAAAGGAGTTATAGAATTCAGGAAACATCAGGGATGATCATTAATCATCTTACAGGATATTTTGTGTGCTTTCAATTGATTTCTCTCTGTTCATTTTTACAGATTCATGACTCTCCCTATCCAGCAAGTTCTGTGAATCTTGGGAGTTGGGAAACAGAAGTGTTCCTCTGACATTTCAGGGCTACAGTCGATAAGACCTCCAACCATTGAGAATCTAGAGCAAAATGACTTGGACTATAACAATTTCAAGATGCCCCAGAAGTTCTGGAAAGCTTGTACAGTTAATTTGTCTCAGTCGCCAATAATGTTAAACCAACAACAGCGGGCCATAGAGCTGACTGAATCACATGGGATGGTTGGGCGAGCCTTCACATCTATACTGAGCCCCATCGGTTGTTATAAAACCACAAATACCAATCAACAAGTTACAGTACATTTGTTTAGAAAAACACCCTAGTAGTGATGGAATCGAAAAAGAAACCTCGAGAGAAACCTAGGGCTCATCAGGAGAGATCAGAAGAGGCTTGGTCCTAGTGCTCGTCCTGATAGGAAGTCCAGAGGCTTGGTCCTAGGGCTCGTCCTGATAGGAAGTCCAGAGGCGTGGTCCTAGGGCTCGTCAGGACAGGAAGTCCAGAGGTGTGGTCCTAGGGCTCGTCAGGACAGGAAGTCCAGAGGCGTGGTCCTAGGGCTCGTCAGGACAGGAAGTCCAGAGGCGTGGTCCTAGGGCTCGTCAGGACAGGAAGTCCAGAGGCGTGGTTCTAGGGCTCGTCAGGACAGGAAGTCCAGAGGTGTGGTCCTAGGGCTCGTCAGGACAGGAAGTCCAGAGGTGTGGTCCTAGGGCTCGTCAGGACAGGAAGTCCAGAGGCGTGGTTCTAGGGCTCCTGAGATCCAACATAGTGCCATTTGGTAAGCATTCAGGGTCTACAGTACAGCAGTTAACAATGGGGATTTTCTGTCTAGTAGTTGAAAAAATGACAGATGAGTCAGGTGTAGGACCCGCCATGGGTTACACAGCACATCAAGACCAGGTCAGTTAGCTGATCGCTCCCGTGAAATTGTGACTGGGATCAATGCTTAGCTAAACTAAAGAGAGAACAGATCACAATGACAGAGAGCCAGTAATCATTGGCTGTGACAGTGTCACTAATCAATGACTCTATGACAGTGTCACTAATCAATGACTTTATTTTCACATTTCCTCCTCAAAGGACACGTTAAGTTAATACTGTGTGAGGAGATGATTATCATCGCCTGTTAAGACCAGGATGATGAGAGGCCACAAAAAGAAATAGAGGGATGAATGGATGGATGGAGAGAGGGATAAAGGGATGGATGAAGGTTTAGAGGGAGAGAGAGCGATGAATGGACATATAGAGGGAGAGATAGAGGGATGAATAGATGAATTGAGGGAAAGATAGAGAGATGAATGGACATATAGAGGAAGAGATAGAGGGATGAATGTGTAGAGGGAGACATAGAGGGATGAATAGACATATAGAGGGAGAGATAGAGGGATGAATGGACATATAGAAGGAGAGATAAAGGGATGAATGGACATTAGGAAACACAATATAATAATGAGTTAATATAGAGGCACATAATAAATTACACTGCAGAAATTAAGAGAACGTGGCCTTCCCAAAGTGCTGGTGCAGCTATCAGTGTGTGTGTGACTGTGTGTGTGAGTGTGTGTGTGTGTGACTGTGTGTGTGTGTGTGTGTCATGGTTTGTACAACACTGTATCCGTGAGACTAACGTTTGCCTCTTTCTCTAACAGAACCTAATTAGATTCACATGACCACTCTCCCATTCTCTGTTCTGATAGACATGAGCCTGCAACTCTCATCTCTGCAACACATAGCACTTCGTTTATTTCCTTACTGAATCATAGCCGTGAAAAAATTGTTTCAGATGCTCCTAACAAATTCAAATAACTGTGCCAAAGTCTCAAAACTAGGCCGACTGCTGTCTTCAAAATAAAATAATTGAGAATAATACACCTAGTTTTGCCATAGATGATTCATTATAAGATTTATTTTATGTGTTCTGGGACTTCACCCTCTTACGTTCACCTCCTGATTTACAAATGAATCCCCGGCCAGATGAGATGGTTGACTAGTCTCTCGTGATTCTAATGAGGACCTTACAGGATACATTGACTTGTTAGTAATTGTTGCATTTAATCAATGCCCTGCATGGAAATCCATGGCTGAATAGTAGCCTCATCCCGAAGCCATTGGTATAAAACATTACATCTGACATCCTCTCATGATCACTGCCATGGGATCTGTAAGGAGTGATGAGAGTCAGGACACAGGGAGTCAGGACACCCATTTAAAATAACATCACTCTACACAGGGCAATGTCTCCTTCACTGCCATGGGGCATTGGGGTTTGATCTTTACGACAGAAGGGAAGAGTGCCCCCCACTGGTCCAGCAGCATTTGTTCTCCCACCCGGATGCCGAGCAGGACAGAGCCTGCTTAGCTACAGGCCAGCTAGCAGTAGTCTGTTATGCCGCTTGAGCAAGACACTTCACATTAATACAACAGACACCAACCAGTTAGTACCCTACAACACTAAATGCAATGTTCCTTTCAATTAGCTAGTTAGCTAGTTTAGTAAAAAAATATTGCAACTAATGAGTTTTTAATGAAGCAGTAATTAGCATGCAACAGAAGGGATTTGACAGGGTGTTTCAAACTGAACCAGAGCAGTGTCATGGTTTCACCTGTCAGGGACAAGGGTGTTTCAGACCGAACCAGAGTAGTGTCATGGTTTCACCTGTCAGGGACAAGGGTGTTTCAGACCGAACCTGAGCAGTGTCATGGTTTCACCTGTCAGGGACAAGAGTGTTTCAGACCGAACCAGAGCAGTGTCATGGATTCACCTGTCAGGGACAAGGGTGTTTCAGACCGAACCTGAGCAGTGTCATGGTTTCACCTGTCAGGGACAAGGGTGTTTCAGACTGAACCAGAGCAGTGTCATGGTTTCACCTGTCAGGGACACCTTCAGGGAGTCAGGACCATCAGGAGGACAACACAGTTGATCACACGTCCGAGGAGACACTTAACCATACTTGGTCTAGGGGTCACTGTCAATAATAGCTGATCGTCCGGCCGTGACCAGGAAGAGTGGGATGTTCAGGAAGACACATTTTTAAATTACACTTGTATGATTCACCTTTAAACCTTCCACTGTTTTAATCGTGAACCCCATCTAGATGAGATCAACTGGGCGTTCCCACCCTAAAAACAAAGCTGCTGGGTGGAAACAGGGCCATAGCAAAAGGTGAGACAGTCCTGGGTGGAACGGATGAGACACCAAACGAAGAAGAAACATCTATTTTTTTCATAAAGTCAAAAATTAACTTCCAGGAAGTTTACTTGAACAGCTGTCTTTCGTACACGGGACTAACCCTAACCCTACCCCCGAACCCTAACACTAAGCACTAACCCCTAACCCTAACACTAACCCTAACCCTACCCCCGAACCCTAACACTAAGCACTAACCCTAACCCCTAACCCTAACACTAACCCTAAACCTACCCTCAAACCCTAACCCTAAGTATTAACCCTAACCACAACGGTTCATCATACACGTTATTAACCTTAACACTACCCCTAACTCTAACACAACCCCCTAACTCTAACCTAACCCTAATACTAACCCTAATACTAGCACTAATTATGTAATTGGACATCTGTGGAGCTGCAATATTCCGGTTTAGGCTAAACAACCATAACTATCAATCTAAGTGAGGTAGCCACTGGCAGTAGTGACTCAGTATTGTATTTCTTGAACGTAACTCGTTCACTGTGTGCAGCGATACATCGACGAATCAAATGCCCTATCCTGGCCTGGTTACATGGGCAGAAACACAATTGGATACTTAACAATAGATGCAATCAATTATGTACTGTCCACTGCCCATACTCACCAGCCTGGCTGGGGTTCTCTGTCAGGTCACCCATCCTCTCACAACAGTCACCACATACAGTATAACACATTCATTCTTATTTTGTCTGGCTGCCTGTCTTTCTGTCTGTTTTTAACAGGGTTTTCTTTGTGATTTCAATTACTTAGTTATGGTATCCAGTATGACGAGGATTGTGTCAGATCAGTTTGCTCTCCTATATATGTCTCTCAGAGAGACATATATTTTTGGGGAGAGTGGAATATGCACAAAAACACATTTCCAATCTGTACATTTACATGCATCTTGTACATTCATATACACCTTGTACATTTATATACACCTTGCACATTTACATACACCTTGTATATTTATATTTATTTATTTGTGTTCCTTTATTTATACAGAGAAATCAACTGAACCCAAGATCTCTTTTACAGTTGAGTCCTGTATAACAACAATGAACACACATACAAAATAAAAACATATAGAACATACAGAACACACAAAAATAAAACATATAGAACATACAGAACACACAGAAATACAACATATAGAACATACAGAACATACAGAAATAAAACATAGAACATACAGAACACACAAAAATAAAACATATAGAACATACAGAACACACAGAAATAAAACATATAGAACATACAGAACACACAGAAATAAAACATACAGAACATACAGAACACACAGAAATAAAACATAAAACAAAACTAAAACAACCACAATTGACAATAAAAAGACAGACATCATTTATTCCTATAAAATAAACCAAATTTAATCCATAGCTTTTCAACAACTCACTAACATGTGTTTAAAGCAACACGATATGTACAAGAACAATTTAATAAGGTAGTAATTTTGGGGTCATCTAAAGCCAGGTTTTTTTACCTAGAAAATAGCACGTACATATTTTTAAATAGCATGTACTTAGTATCAAACATCAGATGGCAGGTGTGCAACCGCTTGTTGAAGAGAGGAAGCCATAGCGTAGAGTGCTGTCGTCAGCATAGAAATGAAATGCACAGAGATACAGACTTCATTAAAATACAGGACCCAACATTTTACCCTGTGGCACTCCTTTGTGTACTACAAGAAATGTAGATTTAATTCCATCAGCTTCAATAGCCTGGATTCTGTCACAAAAGTAATATTGAAACCAGAAGCAAGTGTCCTTGGCCAAGCCCAATGAAAAGAGCTTTTTCAATAACACTGAGTGGTCTGTTGTATCGAACGCCTTTGACAGGTCAACTTACAGAGGAAAATAACTTAATTTCTCATCTAAGGCCTTGACAATATAATTTACAACCAGTGTAATTGCTGTGATAGTACTGGTCCCAGGTCAAAAACCAGATTGAAATCTCTTCAAAATGCAATTTTCTGATAAAAAGGAACATAACTGTTTATTTACCAATGCCTCCAGGATTTTACCAAGAGATGACAATTTAGATATAGGCCGGTAGTTATCAAGGACACTAATGTCTCCACCCTTATGCCGCAGGAGCTCATGAGTGGTTTTCCAGACTTTAGGGATAACCCCCAAAATTAATGTTAGATAAAATATATGCGTTGGAGCTCCAGAGATAATTGGAGCAGCACTAAGCCTGGAACTAGCATATCAGCCCCTGGGGTCTGTCATTCTGTCAGACTGTGTGTCTAGTTGTGGTATATATACACCTTGTGCATGTGTTGAATGGAAGAAATATAAAAGCCCATCTTACTATTATCATTATTTTTTACCATCACACTGTCATGGTCATATTTAGACATCAAGGTCCAGAGGGCTGAAAGACTGACAGACAGTCATCCAGACTGACAGCTAGATAGACTGAAAGTCAGACAAAATGACAGCTAGACGGACAGACAGACTAAGAGCGAGAGTGGAATATGTAAACAACACATTTCCGTTTCACAACAAAACAGTGTGTATGTGTGTGTGGGTGTGTGTAGAACTGGACAAATACAATGTCAGCCATTCAAACCCACTGCATACCCATACATGACTTTAGCATTTCACCGGCAGTTAAGTGGTTAAACCCACTGCTACTATTTCTACTGAACCACTGTGAAATGCAGGTTACTGAGATTGTAGAAGAATAAAAACCTACAAGGGCAGTTTTAAATGAAACTCCCAGGGGGGGCGATATCGCATTAGTGTGGGCCATATGGCAACATATCAGCCATTGGTTTTATCTTGAAGATGAACAGACAAGGAGAGAACAGACAACCTTGTTCAGTTCCCCAAAACACTGAAGTAATTTCCATCATGTCTGTTTCATGCCAGAGATGACATGAAACATGCAAGATATTGGTTGCGTTTCGGGAGTTCCAACAGTTCTTCACAGCAACACCTGGTCTGTCAAAGGGACAATGCACCTCACAAATGACTCCCAATTCTCTGTATGAAGCACTGCTTGTAACCTGCATCCAAACTGGTCAAATCTACGCCACAACAGACCAGTCAGATGCTGTCTCTCCATTCACATAATCAAACTAACACAATCAAAGAGAGAACAAGAGGTCAAGATAGACAATTTATTTTCCAGAGAAAAACAACATTCTAACCCTCCTCTCAAACATCCTTTCCCCTCTCCCCCTACTCTCCCATATCCCCCTCACCCTTCCCAGCTCACCTCTCACCTCATCACACATCCTCTACTCTCACCTTCCCCTCCATGCCTCCTGTCCTCTCACCTTCTAAAGCCTCCTCCCCTCTCCTGTCACCTCTCACCTCTTCGACCTCCTCCTCTCTCCTCTCTCCTCCCCTCACCGACTCTCCTTTACCCCACCTCTTACTACCCAAACTCCCCTCCTCTTGGGACCTTTTATCGAACTGACTGATGGTAATCATGTCCCTGTCCAATCTCCCCACCTCAGCCAGCTGAAATATACTGGCTTCTTACAACACTACAGCTACAGCAACCAGGGCAAAAAACCCATTCACTGCGGTAGCAGACAGACGTACAGACTGCTGCAGCAATCTGGCCAGTAGTGTCGGGTTTACCCTCAGGTGTGAAAGAATTGAGTGTGAGAGTGCAGAATGCAGCCATGTGAATTAGAGCCTGTAACTAGACAGTCTGAAGTCCTCACACACCAGTGTGACAGAAAATCACTCTGACATGGCCTCTGGCTGCCTGCTGGCCGGGGCTGTCACCGGGTCGCCTCAGCTTGAGGGAGGAGGTCCGGAGGTCAGGTGGGGAGAAACTGGGAAAATGTCCGACTACCAGAGAGCTAAAGTCACACAGTCAACGGACAGAGGTGTAGCCAGCCCCAGACACACACAGGCTCAGAAAAACATACACATACTCAGTAAAAACACAGACAGCATTTCAATTTGTGAAGGTGGTAAGTTTCAGAGGCCTCGTGGTGTACTGTGTTGGCAGTGGGGAAGAGGTAATTTTCTCATCCAACCATAACGATTCAATGGTGGCATTAACAAGAAATCAAAACACGGCTCACCCCTCCGACAGCGTCTGCATTCAGGAGGACCCGTTCTGGCAGGATGAGGCTGTGAATGAGGCACTGGTGTTATCTCCCTCCCCCCC
>JACXGI010012707.1:0-22210 GCA_016801175.1 Esox masquinongy | reverse complement strand
ATGGATCCTTCTCTAATCTTCCACCAACCCTCTGGGATCCGCCCCCCAAAACCTCTGTTGGGAATATGGGTGGCGTGATGGTGACGTGATTTCTCACATTCTCCCAAGATTTTGCCAAGAGATTCAAGGACAAGCCACAGGTCCTTCTGTCCTCAATATGAGATAACAACAACCACTCATTGCACTGACCATGAGAACAATAGTCGAGCCAGAGCAAGAGTGCAGTTCATCACTCTCTCTTATCAATTAAATGTGGAAAAATCAAAGTAGTAGACATTCTGTCTACTCTTCATTAGGTTAATGTGAAATACCAACATTTTATGAAAATATCCCTACAGAGGGCACCCGGCCAACTTTCCTCTCTGGACTTGCTGCTGTATTTGGACTTTGCTACACCTTTGACATCCAGAATCAACTAGAAGCTGCCTGCACACTAGAATTCATTCAAAGGTGAGACTGGTATTGCACTCACACATACATTCTATTTTTAATCTATCACTGACCCTAATATATACTGTGTTTACCCCAGTATTGTTGAATACTTGTTGCTGATTGGCTAGAATGTGGTCTAGTCGGCACATTTCTGATACCTAATTGACCAACTAATTGTGGCATAAAAGGCCACAAAACCACAATATTTACAAATGTTTTCTGGAGGTGTTTATCCCTCTTTCCCCACAGATGTTCCAGCAGAAATGAAGTGTTTTTGTTTAAATGTTGTTTCATTCATGCAAGATACACGCCAAAGATTTGAACATGACACGTCCTTTTGTGGGGTATGTTTTTCCAAGGTAATGTTCAAAATGGGGGGTGTATATATTGCTTATACCACAGGACAATTACTTAAGCAACCATTTGGCTGTACAAGGGGTTTGTCAGAAGGGTTCTCCCCTCTACAAGGCCTACACAATTAGTCATGTGTCATTTGTAGACACAATGTCCCCATTGGCCTCTCTTGGACCCATCCGCTCTGTTCAGGGTCCACGTGGGCAAGGAGGAGATACTCATGGTCTGGGGACTAGGGTATGACTGCAGGACTGATACTGTAGCTCTACTCTTTTTGCCCTGGTAGATGGATGCCTAGTTAAACCGTGTCTTGATACAAACACTACTCTGTGGAAATTATCAAATGTAATTTAATTTCAAGAATTGAAATGATCAATGAAATGGTGTCAACCGTTCTTCTGACTCCTCCGTTATGTATTTTCTGTGCAGAGGCATAATGAATACCAGTGTTCTACCAGCACCTGAACTTGATGAGGACTCTGGGAATGCATGAGATGGTCATGGAGGTGATGGTGAATGTTCTGGGTGCGGGAGGGTCAAAGGTGAGAGCTGAGTTGGTTGAGCATGGTGCTTACAACCCCAGGGTTGTGTGTTTAATTCCCACAGTCATCTGTAAGAAAACTGTAGGGATAGTCACGGACAGTCGAATATTTGTCATTAAATTACAACAATATTGCCACTGATGGACACTATCAGAAAAGATGATCTGCTGGTTCTATGTAAACTCAATCTATCCAGCCTTCAGCAAGCTTCAGCACCCCTCACACATAAAAGCTAATATTAGTTGTACCAACCCTGCCAGGCAGGGTCACTGACAAGAGGGGGCAGTACTGATGCAGTGGGAGTCAGACGTCTGTTTTAAAGTCATAGGCTGGTACTTGTATCAAGTCTCATCCGTGAATCCCCATCTGTGCAAAGGAAACTGCAAGTGTTAGGATTTTTTTGTATTCTACTTAGTGTTTGGGAGTTTTCATTAACTTTCTAGTTTCTGCTTCCAAAGATGCTTTTTGTTTAAATTATTTTAAGGAACAGATAGTTGCAAGCACAATTGTTTGTTTCTACATCAAATATTATGTTTTTTAATTTTAAATATTTTCATTTTTACAGAACTATGGGACTGCTCTTGGTGTTTCAAATTTGATGCCAGCTACACGTTTCGAAAAGTTGGGATAGGGGCATGTTAACCACTGTTGCATCATGTCTTGTTTTAAAAACAGTTTCAAATTTTGATTCGTCAGACCACAGGACAGTTTTCCATCTCGCCTCAGTCCATCTTAGATGAGCTCTGGCCCAGAGAAGGCATCGTCGTGTCTGGATCTTATTTATATGTGGTTTCTTCTTTGCATGGTCTATTTTTAACTTGCGTTTGTAGTTGACGTGACGTACTGTGTTCACATACAATGGTTTTCGGAAGTGATCCTGAGCCCATGCAGTGATTTCCATTACAGAATCGTGTCTGTTTTTAATGCAATGCCGCCTGAAGGCCCCAAAATCACGTCCATCCAAATTTGGTTTTCGGCCTTGTCACTTGATTCTCTGAATCTTTTAATGATACCATGTACTGTGGATGATGAGATCCCCAAACCTTTTGCAGTTTTATGTTGAGAAACGTTATGCTTAAATTGTTGCACTGTTTGCCTACGCAAGTCTTTCAGAGCGGTGAACCCCTCCCCATCTTTGCTTTTGAAAGGCACATCCTCTCTGGGATGCTCTTTTTATAACCACACGTTACTGACCTGTTGCCAATTAACCTAATTAGTTGTAAAATGTTCCACCAGTGTTTTTTAGCATTACTTTTTCTTGCCCTGTGTTGCTGGCATCAAAGTGGGCACATTTTATGTTATTGTTTTCAAAAAACAATAACATTTCAAATGTTGATTGTTTCCTTTGTACCATTTTCTATTGAATATAGTGTGTAATTGATTTGCATTTCACAGCTTTCTGTTTTTCTTGACATTTTACACAGCGTCCCAACGTTTTTGGAAACGGAGTTGTAAAACTTTCACTCTTCTCAGCAGTGCTGAGGCTACAACAAGGGGCTGCAGGAATAGGCAACTTCTGATGAACTCTGATCGCTCTTATTAAAATGTTCACAGTGCAAAGTTTAGTGATGGAAGAACACAATCTTGCAGATAATGGAGAAAAGGTGCTACGACAAACCGGGGCCAAATCCGGGAGGTACCGGATCTTATTCCGGCAGGATCCGTCTCAAATTAAGCGCTGTATCATATATCAAGCTTTGTGTTCATTAAAGCTTGTAGTTTATTTGACAGTTCCTCAATCCCAGCATTTTGACTGATTGAGTGGTTCCTTTGGTGGTATCGTTTAGTGTTAACAGGTGTTTGTTTTGAAGTGTTGTAGTTCAAATTCAAAAGTATTTCCAATTCAAAAGTATGTAGACATACTTATGGTTACAAATGAAATAAACCATTGTAATAGGTTTATAATTAGAATAGAATTGTAATTACATAGCAAGCTGTCTCATATAATCATCTTACTTCATAAAAAACTCCCATGTATTCTCCCCATCTGTTCACTAACTCCGTGGCGTTGAGGTGAGTGTGTCTGGTCTGAGATTCAAAGGTCTGAAGTTTGATCTAAGTTATACATACAGCCAGTGTGTCGTCATGATGCTCAGCATTAAAGGGAGAGAATCGGGTAAAGCTAGTTATGGACTAGCCTCCTGTGCTGGAGATATACAGCAAAAAATAGACACATTTGTCTCTCGCCTACCCAGTCTGAGTGCATTCATGATGATGAAAATACCCAACTGAGACCTTCTAAATCACAAATATATATACATTTTTAAATTTACATTTTATTCTTCATTTCTCTCCCTGGGCCCTGGCCCTCTTGTTTTGCCTCTGTGGCGTCAGCCATCCCCAACGTGGAGGCGGCGTCATCCTCCCCGTCGGCGGCGGGGTCAGCGTTCCCCTTGGTCGCCGCTGCCACCTTTTTGGCAAACTTGCTCACTGTTGCCAAGGCAGTGATTCAGGGGTCCCCAACAGTGATTCAGGGGTCTCTCTGGCTCTTGGTCCCCCACATACACCCCACTGTGACATCATCACCTGGCTGGCCATTTCAGAGCTACACCCTCATTCCCTGTTTAGTGGCCTCATCGCAATATTTGATTGGCTGTAACGGACAAACGGTTTCGCAGATCAAAAGTCCATCTGATTAACTTCTAACTTCTGTTAGGATTGGTCTGATGATCATCTGTGCCATTTGTCCGGAAGATTGCTTAAAATTTGTGGCCTGTGAAAAATTTTGAAGCATTTTTAAAATCAAAATGGTGGAATAGAACTGTCTAGCTCTAGGTTCAGCTGGGCCCAACAGGTAAAACATTTGTTTGTCTGAAATGAATTTGGTGTCATGTAACTGTGCCACTAGTTCTCCAATCATACCCTGTGTCTCTAATTGGATAGAGTGGGATAATGGGGTATAGTGCTCGGTATTATCCAATTGTTTGTTGGCCTCCATAATATATTGTACTCTATCCATAATCACAATCTGGGAGCCCTTGTCAACTGTCTTAATTACAATGTTAGGATTATTACCCAAATTTCTAACTGCCTTGAATTGCTCCTTAGTAAGGTTGTATTTTACTGCTGGCATAGGTCTGAGACTGCTAAGAGTATCTAGATCCCTCTGTATAAGAGCCTGTATGGGGCCTGAAACAGAGCCCAGTCTAGGCTCCCACACAGAGGGATCTGTAAAGGGCACAAGAGGGAAGTCCGTAGCATATTTAAAATGGTCTAGGAGTTTCAACCTCCTGTGATATACGTGTACATCCCTACAGAGCTCCCCGTGGTCCATGTATTTCGGGGTAGGAATAAATGTAAGGCCCCTCGCCAACACCTCCCTCTCTGTTTCAGAAAGCCTGTAAGCCTGCATGTATCTAGAATATATTTATTCAGGCCCCGTAGGCAAGCCTGCTGAGGCCCTTCTAGTCTGTCCGAGAAGTTAATAATCGGGACATCGAACACAGCACTAGGAAATCTACTCTCACAAGTTTTTAATAGCCCCTATAATTGTTTACAGGCAGTGGTAATTGTTTGAGGGTAGAGACCATTGTTCAGGCCTGCAGCTAATATCACCTTCTCTGTTAAAGGATTGGGTGGAAGTTTCTTGACCACTTCATCTAAATGGCGAAGGGTGGCCCCTGGGAAGCTATCAACCTGTACCTGAGCATCTAAAAAGGCAGGTATACGAGCCAAATTAGAATCACCCATAACAACCACAGGTTTACTTATGTCAATGGTCCAATCTCAAATCTTTTGACGTGTATTTGGGTGTCTGACAGGTTCCCGGCGTGAGGTAGCAGGCTCGGTTGGCAGGTTTGTTAAAATGTTTGAAGGGAAATCAGATTGGGATTCACTCAGGTAGGAACTCTCCTCTATTGTGTGACCCATCATCACTTCACGTCCACCTGTTTTAACCATTGTCATTTCCGAAGACTGCTTTACCACTGCACGGGAGCTCTGTTGCTGTGGTTCTGGAGGGGATATAGAAGAGATGGTGTTACTGCAAGGAAGTGCCACATTAGAGTAAGTGGGGAATTGTCTTCTAGGGGGTTGAATTCCTCCATTCCCCAATGTTACTCCCTCAAACAAAATGCTAGGGTCGTTAACCTGTGCTGTTGCCTGGTGATCCTCTTTAGGAGAGGAAGGACACTTGTTGTCCGGGCTAGGAGCCCTACTGTTCTCCCCTGATGATGTGTCCTTGTGCAGTGTAAAGGGGATGTTTCCACAAGGGTAGGGCTCAGTCACCACACTGACTTCTACTGTACGAGGAATGGGGGACCTATGGCGATTTGGGACCAGTGATACTGATGCCAACTTCTTATCTAATGTCTTTACAGGGGTCAACGGAACATGGAGAAAGGCAAGCTGTTTGGGAGTGCATGGAAGCAATCCAACCCGAGAGGGTGGTCCAACTGGTGGGTATTCGACACGAACGACCCAACTGTCTCCTAATAGGATAGGAACCGGAATAGGGTCGGTCCTGGAAGTAGGAGCAGGGTCAGAGGGAGGATTTAAACAAGGAATAGAAGGAACGTTACGATCCAGCACGGGGGTAGGTTAGGGTTAGATATGGGGTTAGGGAACATGTTAGGGTAATGGGATTGAGGGAAAGGGATAGGGAATGGGAAGGAGGGAAAGGGATAGGGAACGAGGGAAAGGGATAGGGAATGGGAAGGAGGGAAAGGGATAGGGAATGAGGGAAAGGGTTAGGGAATGGGAAGGAGGGAAAAGGGAGATGGGAAGGAGGGAAAGGGATAGGGAATGGGAAGGAGGGAAAGGGAATGGGAATGAGGGAAAAGGGAGATGGGAATGAGGGAAAAGGGAGATGGGAATGAGGGAAAAGGGAGATGGGAATGAGGGAAAAGGGCTAGGGAAAGGGCTAGGGTAAGGGGAAAGGGTTAGGGTAAGGGAATACTTTTCACTAGGGTTAGGGATAGGGTTAGGGTTAGGTTAGGGGGTTAGGGTTAGGTATAAGGATAAAATGACTTTGACCCTCCAGAGTTTGTCTCTCATTTGAATATCTGGCTTGTGATTGGCTGTACTTCAACTTGGACTATCTTTGGAACTACAGGTCCGATTTGCACGGGCCTGGTGTCGTTGGATTCACCATTTTCACAGCAAAGACTCTCTTCTACAATGCGGGTTCAAGGAATTACCTGTGGCTCTATAGCGCCACCACATGGACGGGTGGAAAGCCACCTAAACACTACATTAAAGGTCAAACATGACTTTCTTACCAAAAGAGTTTTCTTTACATCTGCCACGGTTCAATCCTCCAGGACTCTTTAGCATTCTCCAATCACAGCATAGTGAGATGGACAGCACACTATCAGGTGGCTTCATCTGGGCTGTACACTTGGATCCAAGATCAGTATTTTAAACACCTGTAAAACACACACACACACACACACACACACACACACACACACACACACACACACACAGACATACTCGAATTGCTATCAAAGTGAGGACCGGGTAAATGCACCCCCAGAACTGAGGACCATGATTTCTGAAGGTCATAGAGACACAAATATACTGAATTTAAGCCTTTAGATGGCTCCAGGAACAATGACAACACTTCTAATACACTCAATAAACTCAAAGGAAAGGAATGGGTAATTTACCACCTAAGTGACGACTTTCTTGTTGCCGGGCAGATTTTGGTGAAATTCCCCATATTAGCCAATGGTAAACTTTAACAGTCCCTGGGGGCTTTTAAAGGGGCCATATGGATTGTTACTTTACTAATAGCATTAATACAAGCAGAAATCAGCAGATTATTGCTTTAAGGCTAGAGTTATTGTTTTCAGTTAATGTTTAAAACATGAAAACCTTTTTTTAAAGATATTTACCATTGAAACTCATGGTCCGTCAATCAGTTTGTATTGACAGGTAGTATTCCCATACTTGACCATCTCGCAGTTCCACCACCCCTCCCTAAGCCAGCGAATACACTTCCGGTTAAAAAAAAGACGTACATGTGGACTGGAGGCAGCGGGCCAAATCGCTGGACCACCCTAGGCCACAAGGCAGACACCATTTTAATGTAGTCAACTGGGTGGGACTTCCAAGTTCATCCCTCCTGATATCTCGATTTTACGATTCCTACAATACCAGGTCATTAGAAAGGATCCGTTGATGAAGTGAAGTGTCCCGCTCAGTTCACTTCTTTAACATGGTGGAGAAATGTAATGGCAATGTCAAAGGTAAAACTGCCTTAAGGCTACGAGGCCTCTATACATCCTTAGGGAAAAAACAAACATCAGTGAGCATGAAATTTGGTTGGCAAAACAGCTTAGGTAGATAAGCGAATACTTAACATGGACAACACCCAATTATCTAAAGTGCATTGTTCCAACTTACGATCTGGGTAACACAACACCAGTGTAACAGACATCAACATGCTGTTGCAAACAGCCAAGCTTCCCATCACACCGGGTCTGAACTTTCTGTTATCTGCTTCACAACACAGGTGAATGCCCTCCTTGACAACGTTGCTACTACTCAAGCAATACAAAGATTGCCACTTATATTGCCTTATTTGCAACATTTCAAGCTAGCTGTCGAGTGAGCTTATGGTACTTAACTCTGTTACATTTAGATGTGTCTTGGTTTTTAATTTGTTTTAAGTTAGTCTATTTGGATTTTCTTATGTATTAAGAAAATATAATTGCTCAATATTAATGAACAAACGCTTCCTAATAAACTTATTACAAAGAGAAATTTTTATATTTCTGTACAGCTTTAAAAAATCTAATCCTTTTATGGCAAACAGCAGTCCCTAATGAGAAATACCTCAAAGGCACTTTAGGGCAAAAAGTAAGGTGAGGAAAGGCAGTACTTTATGAGCATTCAACCAGTGCTTCCATCACCAAGCCTGCAGTATATGTGTATTAAATCAAGTACACCCACATAAGCCTTTGACAAGAACACCACTTTCTTCTTATACATTTTGTTTATTATTACCATATTACAACCACTGGTTATCTATAAACAACCATACCAATACTCTACACACGCAAATCTCTCACTCAAGAAGAGCAGGGCCAAGGCCGCATCAGAGGGTTACATTGCTCTCCCCCCACTAAAGCAACTTGATGTTTTGATTGGGGTTCCCCGCTGTTGTGTAAAATTCATTTTTACACAGAGATAATTTTCATTTTAGAGTTCAAACCATTTGCTTTGGGGGGGAGGGGGGCAATATAGCCCTCTGATGCGGCCTCAGCCCTCCTCTTCTCGAGTGAGACAGTTGCATGTATAGAAAGACCATCCAGTAATTACTTTGAGCAACTGGTTGTTGTCCAAAATACAAGTTATTACTGTATTAATAGCAACTTTCTTTTACTTCTTAGGGCATTGGGTCATTTTCTTGTTCAAGCTAATGATTGAATTATGCACAAATTTTTTTATATCCTTCCAGGATCTATTCTTGAGGACTTCCTCATTTTCAATGCAGAGGATACATGGGCCCTTTCCCGGTACTCTTCGTAAAGCCAGGGTTAGGGTTAGGGTTAGGGCTAACGCAAGGCGTTTTGCCACAGCCACTTTCTCCTCTGTACTCCACAGCCTCCTTGGTTTTTGTGGAGTCACATCTGTAATAGGAAAACAAAAAACCAACAAACCAGACTTGTACTCCAAGTGCAATAAGAACACTGCAAACTAAAACATGAGTACAATGATGGGCAATTCAGAGCCTGGGGTCTAGCATTTATGTTCCACCTGCAAGCTTAATTTATGTCGTCATGGAGGAGTGGAAGAGGACTCCAGGGGCAACCTGTGAAGCTCTGGTGAACTCCATGCCCAAGAGGGTTAAGGCAGTGCTGGAAAATAATGGTGGCCACACAAAATATTGACACTTTGGGCCCAATTTGGACATTTTCACTCAGGGGTGTACTCACTTTTGTTGCCAGCGGTTTAGACATTAATGGCTGTGTGTTGTGTTATTTTGAGGGGACAGCAAATTTCCACTGTTATACAACCTGTACACTCACTACTTTACTTATTTTTTCAGTGTTGCCACATGAAAAGATATAATCAAATATTTACAAAAATGTGAGGGGTGTACTCACTTTTGTGAGATACTATACATTAGGGAAGGGGGTGGGAGTTTTACCCTTTCCTACCAGCCACGACCGAAGTACTGTAGGCTGCCTTTCCGGCAACAAAAAGTGTGCAAAACAACTGTCCTGGCATCATTACATACACACCGAAGAATCACTGTGACATATCCATTAGCAATTATAGTGTACTCCTTAAATGTAAAAGACTGTACAAAGTCATATCTAGTGCAATAGTCTATCAGAGAGTAATATCACCCTAGGATGTTGCCCTTGCTCTAGCATGGAATGTCGGTTGCAATTTGTCATTGTTCCCCATTAATACCAACCTTACAAGAGAACCATAATCTGTATAAGTTTTGTATTTTAAAATCATTGACTTATTATTATATTAGAGTACAAAACATGGTGCTTGACCTACCTGTTGTTAAACCACTGGCTGCATCATAGGTTTTGCATCTTTTTTTGTTTCGAGGCCTTCCAGCTGGACCCGTCTGGAGGACAATGTTTTGTTCTGTTACAGGAAAATACACAAAATATAACACTTGGTGAATTAACAACTCTGGCCTGTTTTTTGTAATCTATTCTTGATTTGCGCTTGTCAGCCGGCACATAAACATGCAGTGCAATGAATGACAATGGCCTATTCTCTTATTTGTCATAGATTCTATGTTCATAAACAGAGTATGCTATAGATCTTTAACTAAATGCATGAATTCCAATACATAATAAAAAAGATATTGGTAAATCGTAATGAAATATATTTCTAAATATTTGCAATATTATAAGACTTAGAAAAGGTGGCCCCTGGTGAGATACCTACCATCGCTTGAACTGCTGGACGAGTGGTCTGCGTGATCCAAAGAATAATTTTTGCTTCTGTTGGTTTTTTTAGGCCTTTTAGGTGCAATGTCCTTGGGAACAGCATGGTCTTCTGTTACAGGAAAAAAAACATTAAGATGTTTGAGAAACTATAAATTGGGGCTGCCGTGTGGCCCAGTGGTCTACAGCGACCAGGTTTTGCATCCAAATCACGGCATGGCATAGCATCTCCTCCGATAGGTGGTCTTAGTAGTGTCAAAATACTCCAGAAAATTCCAGAAAATAACTGTACAAAATGATCAAATAAATCCTACGTACCTTGACTGTTCAAGTTGATTATCGGTGAGGAGTTGTTTCTCTTACTACTGGAGGTGGAGACAGGGCTGTCGTTGAAAGGTAGATGGGAGAATTCATAAATATTTTTAATAAAAAAAGTTCCATTTAGTAATGTGTTTCACTAAAAAAGTAGTAATGCATATACATACTGTTAATCAAGGAATCCAGCGTATTGAGATTATTTCCCTTAAGGGCACCTGTTCCTTGCTCCATTGCCAACAGAAGCTTGCTTATCTGTGCAACTTGAAAGGTCTTGTCAGTCTTTCTATAATAATCACAGTGCACTCTTATGTCATGTCCCATAAACCTTGCAAGCTGTTCCATTTCTTGCTCATCAAGATTCATGAGCTGGCGAAGTGTAGCCACATGTTTCCTTAATTTTGTTGATGTTAGGTGTTCTGGGTTTTTAGCATTGCATTGAAGTGCATACTTTCGAAGACAGTCACAACCACGTATGTTTGAAAACCCACCCGGTCTTGCAAAGAGAAATGGATTATCAGCAGGTATCCCAACTTCTGTCTTTTCTCTATCGGTAGGTCAAGAGAGGCCTTTGTTCTTTCAGGTAGGAGGAACCTCTTTCCACGGATTTCGATTCTGGTCAGTTTCTTGCTGAGCTCCTTCTCAACTGGTGAAAGAGTATCATCGATATCTTGATTCATAGGTCCTGTGCTCTTTTGTTGATAGGTTTCCAAGGTCAAGCGGGATGCTTCTCCTTCACGCCTCTTATTGAAGACTATGATTTGTGAAAGCACGCTCTCATTTAATTTTTTATATGCATTGGCGCACCCAGTGGCCATCAACTGCTCTTTTGCCTCATCCTCAAACTTTCTCATATAGTTCTGGATGGTCAAAACATATTCACTGAGGGGGATAGCGTCATCCTTATTCCATTTATTTTGTTCAATAGTTTTTTGGGCATTGGCAGACACATATGTAGACCAAGAAGATTCCATAAGCTCCAAAAAATTATTGGCATCATTTTGTGTTTTTTGATCTTCCTTCATGAGAGATTGCCCAATTAGGACCTCGGCAGCTCCTTTAAGTGCATATCCAATTTTAAGTGCTGAAGCTGGTTTTCCGTATGCGTTCTTTTCTGGGCAAAATGATGTGGCTCTCTTTGCCCCTTTCACAGCCAGCTCAAACTTTGATGGTTTGCACAGATCTTTAAGAGACTACACTATTGTCTATCTCTTTAACAGCCACCATAAACCTACCCAGTTCCCTCATCTTTCGTGCAATGTACCCATGTTGAGACTGTTCATGCCCTTTTTTGGCGTATAATGCATCTCCATATTTGCAAATCAACATGTCCGTTCTGATATGAAAAGCCACTGGCCACATGCCATGAATAATTTTTTCACATCACTCTGAAGACTTACAAAAGGGAATCAAGTTTGAAGCAGTGGATTGCGCTCTCTTGGTCTTTTTCTTCCTGCTTCTGCATGATCTTTGATGTTTCCACAGCTCAGTTTTTATAAACATTGCGTAACAGAACTGACAGGGTAAGTAATCTTCAATAGATGCTTTAGCAGAAGGTTGCTTCCAGGTGACAATTTGTCCTCTGCCCTCCTCAAGGAATTGCACATTATGCTGATCTCTTATTGTCTGTCTGTCTCTTATTGCGTAGCTCTTCAAGCTGTGCTCCTCTTTGTTTTGACCCTGTTTGAAGCTTAAGGCATGTGCAACGTCTACTTCATGGCTATGTTTTCTCTCAAGGTGCCTTGCAATCTTTGAGTTGGGTTTCTTACAGTAAAGACACTAATGTTTTTCATGACTATGTTTTCTCTCAAGGTGCCTTGCAATCTTTGAGTTCGGTTTCTTACAGTAAAGACAGTAATGTTTTTTGTCCAATACTCGTTTTTTATCTTCCTTTTTTGTATATGTTTTTATAGTAATAGCTGACTGGGACCTTCCATCTCTAGCCTCCTGGGAAACACCACTTCTATCTGTTGCAGGACAATAATATAAAATCTATTAAAATTTAATGTGGATAAAACAGGTGTAGATCTTACCATGAAATGCTTACTTTGATCTCATGATCCAATTCTGATCTATGCTCAGTGATTTAAATATACAGACATGGCCGAAAGTATTTTTACCCTTGCATTTTCACAAAATAATGCAGCATTGGTCCTGATAAAAAATCTACCGGCCAATCAGTTTTTTGAATAGTTGGATGAAATCGCAAAGTAATAGCCTGCAGAGTGTGTGGTTAAAGCAAATTTGAGTTGGGTTAAATTGGAAAAGCACGGTAGGGTTGCACGATTTGGATTAAATATTGAATCGTGACTTCTTTGAGAAATATTGCAGTTTCGGTTATGATTTGCATTTTTTTCAAACATGGGTGTAAACAGCGTGTGATCTCACAGGGTGCAAATAATATCACTTAAAAATAGGGATCATAGCCTACATAATGTGCGATTAAACTGAATATAAATCGAGTTAAACTTAAGTGTTTTCTATTTAACACTTATACCAATTTGAAGTTGCAGCCTGTCAAACTATTTGTTTAACTGCTCATTTAATTCAATGTTGTTTGCAGCATTTGCTATGTTTGTGCCTTTGTCATAGCTGTTTCGGCAACACTTGAGGTCTATTTTCTCCCATATTAAGCATGTTTGTAAGCACCAACATTGAAGCAACAACGTGATGCTCTTGTGTAGGCTGTAGTTGTGGGTGCTGTAGTTATTTTTGTAGATTACTTAAATACCTGGACTAATTTTGTTGAAATACTTGATGGTTTTTCAATGTTAGTTTGAGTGAACACTACAACTGCTAGAGAAGATGTCTGCTTCTAGCTAGTGAATGGCACCAAGATATTGTCCCACATACACAACAGCATGGTTATTACAAGTTTCAATATTGGTGCTTAGAAACATACTTGATATGGGAGAAAATATACATCAAGGGGTTGAGAAATTTTGGCCAACCAGCTTTCACAATGGCACAAACATAGCAAACACTGCAAACACCATTGCATTAAATGAGCAGTTAAATGAATAGTTCAACACAGGCTGCACCTTCAAATTCAAAGTGTAAAATAGACATAAATTAATTTCAACTCAATTTTTACTCAGTTTAATAGCACATTGTGTAGGCTATGATCTCTATTTTTAAGTGAGATTATTTAAGATGTTTACACCCATATTTGAAAATTGCAAATCATAACCATAACTGCAATATTTTTCACAGAATCGCAATTCATTATTTCATCCAAATCGTGCAGCCCCAATGTACGGGTAGAGTAAGTTGGTCAGTTAAATTATTCGATGTGCGGAAAAATTATAATATTCCAAAATACATTATTCTGAACGACCTAAAGGGTCTCTTCAAGTCCAATAATTTGTCACTTTCTTAATGCAAAGCGCACAGTGCTGGATCTGAAGTCAGTAAGATTTTCTACAAATTGGGGCAAGCCATGGTAACAAAATATAATCTGATTTCTGTATGTGCTTTGTTTATATTCACTTTCACAGGACAAGACCCACTTAACCTAGTAGTTGGCAGGTTTGGTTCACAGCATGTGTTGCTATGGTTTTTGAACAGGCAGCAGTTAAAAAATCCTTGCTGAACCCAAAAACTCATCGAGTTATCTTAAATTCTCTGTTGACAACTTGCTCTGTTGACAAATCTAGTTTCCTGGAATACACCTCAGAGATTTATGGTACATAGCCTGGATAATTTTTGTTTAGTTTGTATGAAATTAAAACAGCATACCGTGGTCTTTGTCATCATCGCCGTTGTTTTCCAACTCTTGTGTTTTGCTTTTTTTTGTGTTTTGTGGCCTTGCCTCTGAAGCCTCCTGAAGGACATTGCATCTTTCTGAGGACAAAAAGGGAGGCAATATTTTAGCCAACCAACAACATGTTTAATTAATTTCATTCTATTCTAGCTTTTGTCTCATGGTGAACTTGCCATCTGCATCAGTTTTGTCACTGGATGACCCATCAGGGTAGTAATCCAAATCTGAGCCAGTGTAGGCCGAGCTGTCAGAATCCCAGTCTGACTCTTGAATCATTTTCAACTGAAAGAGAAAAAAACAGCACATTCTGTCATTTTGACACAGCTTTTCAGTACCTCATTTGTGCAAATAAAATTTACAGTAAATATAACTCTACTGTCATATAATTTAAGATACCATATATTACTTGTTTACTTACATGCAGACAAAAACATAGTAAGAAATTATTTTTTTAATAGTTACACAGACATAGATGCAACTGATACCATAGACAGGTGAATGTTCTCTTTGTACATCAAAAGTTTAAGTTATTTTATTAAAACGAAATGTTTTATAACTACCATTTCAAAACATCAATCATAAACCGTAGCCTCTGCATATTGACGAGATATCTAGTTGCATTGATTTAAGGAGCTATTACTCGCAGACCACGTGAACACTCAAAAGCACCACAAAATCATAAGAAACAATTCCTTTGTTCATAACCTTGCAAAAACGACTTTAAAATTAATCCATTTCAAATACTTAAACCACTTGTAAGAATTCTGCTAACACGCATGTGAGCCAGTGTAGCTAGTATGCAATTAGCTATTCCGAGATAAAAATTAGTTAGCTAGCTAGCCAAAGTTAGGAAGCATTACTCGAGGGTAGAGGAAAGGTGCAAACCATGTGAACGAAGTTCAGTCAGAACTGTCTGTACTTGATCTAATCACACTTTTAATTGCAAAATATTGACAAATATTTGTTTGATTCTTACCTTTTCTGATTGAGACTGTAGACATCTAATAGCTTCCTGTTCATGTCGTTTTTCCTTTTTTTTTAAACGATTTCTTCGGCGGTATCGTGGTCGTCCGTACATGCTGAACTGCTCGCGGGAAATGAACTGAAAAGCTACTTTAGCGCCTGGGTGCATCATCGTTAGTTTCCCACGCGCATGCTGACTACCTTGGTATTTGGGGGAGGGGTAATGGCGGGACATTCTTTAAGAAGATAGTACTTTTCAATTTATGTACTCCAAAGCATAACAAGCATCTTGATAATGACACCTACGAATCTAGCTACGATGTTAGCAGTTCTAAAATATCAAAATTCTCATCCGTTTGCATGACCAGAACCAAACCCTCATGTTATATTCCGAACATATGACTAAATGTGGGTGAATTTTGAATGTGTAGCTGGTTACAGTGAATGAACACTGTCAACCCTGCTATCTAATAAATAAACATTTCAAGTTAAATTAACCCTGTATCCTTTGATGCAGTCCCCTTAAAATATTTTTCTGGCATTGTTATACCCTATTGGCCATGAAAGTGGTAAAACAAGAGAGATTTGCTGTAAGCATTGAGCCATATTTGAACCCATGCTGCATCCTTATGTGTTCCAGAGACAGCAGCCTAGAATGCTGGATATACCAGGCCAAACTGATGGCTGATGAAAAATACAGTCAACTCAAAACCTGTTGGTACCCTTAGTTTTATTGAACAAATAGTGAATAAAAAATAACCAACATGATTCATCGATTTGTTTATGGCCAAAATATGACTTATTGTTTGACCACTTTTTGCATTCACTTTTGTTCTATTTCATCATGGTTGCCAATACTCCTTGAGCTGACTGTATTTGGGTTCCCATGGAGGGTTTAAAACAACTTTCCCCACCTATAACTTTGCCTTGACCTTTCTAACACTAGACAGTAACAAATCCCACCAGCTTTTCACTTCTTTGATCAAGTAACTTGTTTCATAAGCAACCAAATATATTTTTTTCCATTATGAGTGCAACACATTTCCCAATAAGAGTTACCATCATCACAGGTGTAATCCATAGGTCCATTTGGCACATATTAGAGTAAGCACTAAGTGGTCTTTTAGTAAGAAGCCAAAATCCAGTTGTGTTGCTCTAGATCCAGAGTATGAAGTCTCTGGTCACAGCCCAATTGAATCCCGTTTGTATTTATTGACCCACTCGACATCTAAACGAACAAATACTGTGTTGAAGGATACTCATTTATTGAACTGTTGGTATTACATTTAATAACAGCAGAAATACTCCATATTTTACAGAACAAGAGGCAGACATATTCACATGTAATGAGGAACATTTAAAACCGGATCAGAGACACCCATAATTCACATCATTATTCTCTGGTTGACTAGTGAGGATGTTGTCTGACTAGAGACATTCTCCATTAGGTTTTTTTGGTCCCAACCTAGTGATCTTTTGTTTACTATCAACTCTCTGCACTCATTCGACTGTCAATCATCACTAGCAAACACTTGAGACATTTTGAAATTGTAATGATGACCTGTGCTAAGCAGGTGCAGAAAGTTCCTTTTTGTACATACCATGGATGGAAAACCACTGATTTGGTTTGCTAGTCAATATAACACTGTGACACAAACAAAAGCTCAAAGTTTACTGATTACATTTATTTCATAATTATAAAAGTATGACGGTCAGATGAGATACAGTATATTATGTCTGTTTTGAAGGGTGTCTGCTCCATTCTCTATTACTTGCTGGAAGTTTAGGTTTTGTTTCTTAGGCCTACACTAAGTCAAATATTAAGACTTATCTATATCTGAAGGAAAATTCATGGAACAGAGACATGATCCCTATTGTATGGCTGTAATCAACACAGGTCTAGCACAACAAGTCAGATGTACAAGGAATGCAAAATGCTGATTAATATGAGCTTTTTAAAGGCAACACATTTCTCATAATATACATTAATGTGATGATGATGCAGTGAAAAAGGATGCTACTAAGACTAGGATGTTACTATGGTTCTTAGGGCCCCATATAACTCAGTTGAGAAAGCATGGCACTTACAATGCCAGGGTTATAGGTTTCATTCCCCGGAGGGACGACATAAAAAAAATATGACAATTTAGGTACCAATTAGCTGTCTGCTTAATGATCAAATGTAAATGCAACACTGCGTAAGTCAAGGAAAAGGCCTGAGACATTGGTAAAAAACCAAAAAAAAACAGCTGGGTCAACACAATCCATCTTCCCTCACTGTAGCCAATGAATTTAGAAGTGGGGGAGGGGTGGATAAACTGACCAGCTGCATTCTGACTGCTCTATCAACTTCTCTGAAACTAGCTTATAGTTGCATGCCCCATGTATGTTAAAAGCTTAGAAATATTCACATTTTGTATGCAAAGCAAATTATCTTGACTAAAATGTTTATGAAACAACACATAACTCAAGGAAAATGCTTGAGGCGTTGGTAAATCTCAAACAGCTGGATTAACACCTGACCCACCTACCCTCACTGTGGCCAGTTCAATTGGAAGTGGGGGAGGGGTGGATAAACGGTGAGGCTGCATTCTGACTGCTCTAGCAACTGTCACTAGCTTATAGTTGCATGCCACAGGAATGTTAAAAGCTTAAAAATTTGACTAGACATCTTCAGTGCAGGTAACCTGTCAAACCTGGGAAAAACAGTCTCAAATGGCTGGATTAAACCACATTTCAAATTCCCTGGATAAGAAGACTACTCAGTTAAGTGAAACACAGTAAGCACATTCTGATTAGAACAATTCTGTCTGGAGAGTTCACTGAGGCAAGCTTTGAGTGGGGGAGGGGTGGATATACTGTCAACAGCTACTAGCTTATAGTTGCATGCATGCCTCGTGTATTTCAGAAGCTTATAAATGCTATAAATTATTAGAGACACAAACATTTTTCATCTTGAATGTAAAAGTACAATGAAGTCTGAGAAATTAGACAAAAATATGTAAAGAAATGTCATTTTCTTTTGCTACTTTCATTCCAACGGGTTAACTCCCTGAATGTAAGTACCTCATATCTGGGGTACCTCTGTTACTTAATTAAATTCAGTCTTATACGAGAGTGGTAGGCCCTATTGTTAAAAACATTCAGTTGGATCTGTCATATAATATAATATGAAGTGATAAAATAATTAACTTTTTAACTTTATCTTCTTTCCAGCCATCTCACTATACATACAGAGTGAAACCAGGAACAATTTAAAAGCCCACCATTATTTAAGTTCTTTAAGAGACTATGAGAGTAAACAATAAAACATGTAAGCAGGCAGGCTGATGCATGATGTATGGGACAAGGAGGTGAAAACATATGCTTTAGTAACATACAGGAAAATAAAAATAAAGTAGTTGGTGGCCTCCACAGGGCAGAAAGGTTGGCCACCTCTAAGAAACTGTGGTGGACCTGGAAGCAGGTGTGCAGCTAGTGGCGGCTTAGCAAGCATGGAGTAAAAATCAGGGCCAGTGGGAAAGACAGCGGAAGAAGGGTACAGATGAGGTGGTCTGAGGAGGGACGTTGGTAGGCAGGGAAACACTACTGAGTAGTGTATTGGACTTGAAAAGAGGTGGACAGGGATTCGTTAGTATGCCATTACAAATACTGTTTTTCTATACCCCACCTAGACCATCCATATGTTGTAAGGTTACATTCAGTTTCACAATGGTATCAGTTAATTTCTATTCAAGATCAATACGACTATAATAAGGCCCGACTATAATAAGGCCTGTCTATAATAACAGACATTAAGTAATCAGCCATTGCATTTATGCTCCTCTCCCCAAACATCCTGATCTGCTTGGAGCCTGACATCATAACATTCACCTGCAAGCCCTCGTTTCCATCCATTACAAAAATATATTGTACACTTTGCTCATTTAGCAGACATCAGTATTGAAATTGACTCACACTAGCAATGAGTTAAGTGGCTTGCTCAAGAGCACAGTAACAGATTGTTTAACCATGTCTGCTTGCAGATTTAAACCAGCAAACTAACTTCAGCTCGTGCAAATTACTGGAACTGAGTTGATTTCTATTACATCCTAGAGACTCTGGTTCAAGTTTAGAGAGTTTAAACAAATCAAATGACTGGACGTAATGTCTACATGTACTGTACTCATGGATTGCACCTTGGTCACTGGTGTGCTATAGACGTAGAAGTAATTTTAATGACCAAAAGGTCATAACAGTGGCTTATTAATGACTAATTAAGTAGGGACTAATTACCGTTTAGTCTAAATTAAACTATAGGGACTTGGAAAACGACAATATTGCTAACATTAGTTAGCTAAAATCTGGTTGGCTCCCTCAATATTAACCAGCTAATTAACGTTATAGCTACAGCATCCAAGCTAGCATTGAGGATTCACAAGTATTCTCGGTTAGACGTCACCCATAAACAAACGTTCAAAACAGTATTTTTACGAAACGTACATCCATGAATATGGATGCCAAATCGTGTAGCTAGGATTTCTAAGCTATCTTCAGGTTTGGTTCAAATTATGTTAAATGTACATTACTGTTTCAAACGCCAGCTACGCTAGCTTAAAATGACTAGCTACAATCTACAGTAAACGTATTGGGTGACTAACATTAGAAACATTTGAATGATCTGGAAATAACAATAGCCAATACGAATGTAGTGTTGCTACTTACAAGTCATTTCCAGCCGCAATCTGGCCATTCCTGGCTTGCTCGAATAAGCACAGGTCCAGGAGCTTGACACTGACTAGCAAACGCTGATAATCCAGAAGGTTGCTTTATTTTTCGCACACCTGGACCATGACAGGCAGACACCCACGACACCGGAAGGGACTGCTCGTCAGAAAAAGGCTAACTAGCTGATTATGCAAACGCTGTGCTCCCCCAAAACCCTTATAAAACGTCATAACAAGTTATGTCAATATTCAAAATGTATCGATTTATTTGTCTGACATTTTTGCAGGATAACTCTTAAGATGCATCCTCTCGTTTTCGAGTGTCCTGACGCAAAAACTAATAATTAATGACAATAAAAAAAAAGTCTTAATTCATTTTCAATGTATGTGTCTGTCTATCATACAGTATATATTGGTTATTTGATGTCTTAATTTACTTAGACGCGCAAAGACCAAACTGCGTTGAATATACTAGGAGAATACGAAAGTAAAAACTATTCTTGTAAAATAAGGCTCATTTGCTCAAAAGAAAATTCTCATTAACTAGGTTTGTTGTGTAAAATGTATGTAACAACATAATTTGGTCATGATGTTATCAACCTACTGCATCCCAATGACGTTTTCGTGGGCCATTTCCACCGCTAGCATTCGCTGGTTTAAGTTGAAGTGCTTTTGTTATTTCAATAGCATGTTTCCAAACAGCATGTTCCACACCGCGTCCCATAGGAGAGGGGCGTGGCCTGTGAAGAATACGTAATCCTGCTAGGATTTATAGCCCAATCAAAAAATCGTTACTGCCAGCCAATGGGATAATTCATGTGCCTTCACGTTTAACAGGTGTAGAGGGAGCTAGAGAGCAGAAGTGTGTTGAAGGAAGAAAACATACAAACACAAAGTTCGGTCATTTTATCAACTGACTGAGAACCTCAAAGAAAATTAAAATATAGTACTTACAAAGGCTCAGGATGCTATTACAGTGAAAATAAAGTGAGGACCGGCCAAAAAGTCCTCACTTCCCCAAAAGGTCCTCACTTAAAAGGTCTCAAACTGACACTGGTCCTCAGTTTGATAGCAATTCGAGTACAGACACACAGACACACCTACACAGACACACACAGTATATCATTTTGGCAGCGCTTCAGCTTAGACAATTTGAGGAGATACATGTACAATATCCAGAAAGCCTGGTGTTGTATAGGCAACACTGTGTAGGCCATACTCTGCTCATGGGGAACATTTGCAAAGGTCAGGGCCGGGTGTGACCTCCATGCGCAGGCGCCCATCACTTGCCCCACGTAGGACAACTCTCTCCTGGCTACAGGAGGCTCTGATATTGCCCCGGTTCCGGTCCCCTATATAGGCTACACTATGTAGGGGCTGTTCTCTGGTCATGGGGGAACATTTGCAAAGGTCAGGGCCTGGTGTGACCTCTATACACAGGCAGGCACCCTGCACTTTGCCCACCATATGAAAACTCTCCTGGCTACAGGAGGCTCTGATATTGCCCTGGCTCCGGTCCCCTATATAGGCTACACGATGTAGGAGCTGTTCTCTGGAGGCTAGCCAACCTAGCACTTTGGTATGGAATTGTTTCCATATGGGATATATAGCACTTATGTTTGAATGTTTTATTTTAAGTTTTTATTAATTTAATGGTTTAAGATTGGTGGGACACTCCTGCGCCTATAAAAATTCTCTTGAAGGCCTTTGTATACCGTATAGTGTTTCTTCCTGGTGATGGTCAAACTAACCTAATTGGCTAATTAACTGGACTGTCAACTATGAAAACCTCCCCCATTGATCCTGTCCCTATGTTACATATGGGTCGTAGTGTTCTCATCACACTAGAGTGATTTGAGCCTTACCCCAGTATAGTTGGATTCCTATTCCCGGTTCTAGTTCAATTCTCTGATTTCAGCCATATTTTAGCCATACTTGCATCTCAGTCTGAATCCCTCTTTTTGCCCGCCTACCCAGTTGTTATAACCCTAACCCTAACCAGTTGTTATAACCCTAACCCTAACCAGTTGTTATAACCCTAACCCTAACCCCTAACCCTAACCCTAAGTGGGATTATTATGATACCATGAATGAGTGCCATTACTGGGGGGTCGGGGTCCTGGGTTTGACCACAGGATGTAGTTAATGCATCGTTGACACTACTTATGGTAGTGTCACTCTCTGTCTATGTACCTAACCCGCTCGCACTGGTCCTGTTGGTCTTGCTCGGGGCTCCGTCCTCTCAGTACCTGCAACAAGAGTAAAGGGTCA
>JACXGI010012706.1:0-22185 GCA_016801175.1 Esox masquinongy | reverse complement strand
ATGTGTGGACAGGATGTATGGACAGGATGTGTGGACAGTATGTGTAGACAGGATGTATGGGGCCCATCAGTAATGGGCATCACATGTCCTACCTATTGTCCTTTGATCAGCTATCAATCAGCGCTTCCAAGTGTTAAGCTTTTCATGCCCATGATCTCACAGAGTCATTGCGTTTCCTTTGGCCCCCGTGTGAAGGAGTCAATGGCCGTGGCGGTGATGGAGGTGCGGCTCCCTGTAAACTCACATGCAGGGCCACTCTCTGGGATTCACCAGCTCAGGGTCAGATCTGTGCAGGTGTTCAATTTGTATTGAAATCGCCCCCTGAGCTGCAAACTCATTTGTCCAGAGCTGGGCGAGAGCCAGGGCTCTGTGAAAGAGCTTAATGAAGCTGCTCTCACTCTTCAAACCCCTGTCAATCTCCAGCCACTACTCCTCCTTCTCCTCCGTTCACCATCTCCTTCCCATCCTCCTCACCCAGCTCCTTAGAGATTTCGCACAAATGCCGCAAGGTGTCCACTAGATTCTGCAGCTGCAAAGTCAGATTCTACGGCCACAGAGTCAGATCACGTCTTACATTTGACCTTTTTGGTATTAGCGGAACCGTGTGATTATGGTCAGGTGTAAAATTACATGTCAACTGGACACAGAAAATGGCTGGGATTATGGCTGTCGATCTATAAGCTAGTGACCAGCGTGTTATGCATTCTCTGTATCAACAGTAAGTCCTGTGATAGTGTCTACACCGGGCCCGTGTTTCCTTTTTTTTAAGTTATTTTGTAAGCAACTATGCATTCAGGGTCATTCAGCTGGGACCATCCGAGGCCAGGAAATGGCTTCATCGGCACGAGATTTAAATTGCTATGTCCCACCTCACCCCGCCAGCGACTGCTTCACCGCTTAAGTCCGTGTGACATGTTTAGTGTTCTGTCTACGTGACCCTCAGTGTTAACGGCCTCCGTGTCGCGTGCAGGTTTCACTACGGGGAGTACACAGTGGAGGTGGCCATCAACGACTACCTGGATATTTACTGCCCCCACTACGAGGACCCGCTGCCCCAGGACCGCATGGAGCGCTACATCCTCTTCATGGTCAACTACGACGGCTACACCACCTGCGACCACCGGATGAAGGGCTTCAAGCGCTGGGAGTGCAACCGGCCCCAGAGCCCCAACGGCCCCCTCAAGTTCTCTGAGAAGTTCCAGCTCTTCACTCCCTTCTCGCTGGGCTTCGAGTTTCGGCCGGGCCATGAGTACTACTATATTTGTGAGTGGAAAAGCGTGCGCACACACACACACTAACACACACACACTAACACACGCCCCGTGACGTCTCTTAAGTCGAGCTCCCATTTGCAAATGTTTGTTCTTTGCCAGTAGTAACTTATTTGGCTGATCATCAAGAGCTTGCCAATTTGTTGTTTAGTCAGTTGAGGTGTGTTGGCATTAGCAGGTTTGCGTTAGCAGGAAATGTGCTCCTCGGCACCTGGATAATGAAATGCTTCTTACCTGATTGGTGACATGGCCCAGGAGCATTGATCTAATTGGTTATTAGCTACAGGCTGCATTCAGGTCAGGACCACTAAACTGTCCTTGCTGGTGATGTAGGAGTAACATTAGCCAATATATGTACATCTCAGTTAGACCAAATAGGCAGACACTATTTGATTCACACCAAAAATGCTTGCGCCCCCAAGTATGGGCCAAGGCGCCCCAAAACAAAATATAGTAGAAGTTATATACTAACACCCCACTGACCACATTAAACAAATCACAGCCGTGACCTGTGGAGAATATTCAGTGCTGTGAACATGTCGCTCTTCAGTCAGTCCCAATGGACACCAGGGGAAAGTCAGCTGGATCATATTTGTTTGTTGTTTTAAGGGGGATTGTATCCCATTTGGTGGAAAGCAGAGGAGGAGTGGGATGTAGCCATAACATCACTCGTGGTATAATTAATAAGCTTTCCTTTGTGGTTTCATTTGGCTGCCATGCTTGGTCTTGTGCTAGTGCCAGGGCTAGGCACCCGGACCATAGAGCGGAGCACAGACTGGACGGCATCAATACCCACCCCGGTGCTCAGGGAGATAACCGTTGGGGCCAGGTTGTTATTGCAAGTTATTGCAAGTAATTCAGTATCTGTGTTTAGCAGCTGATGCCAAATGTTTCCTTGCGCTAATTGATTTGGCTAAATGCACAGTAGTTACATGGCCGGGCCAATGTAATGTAGCAAATGCGCTGTTACCAATCACAACCTTCAATGGTCAAACCAGAGGGGAACCTGGACAAACCGTTTATCTCCGGCATCTGGTTGACTTCTTCATCCGTATGTTTTTTTGGCGGCCCCGCCGCCCTTCAGCGTGGCACCCTGGCACGCGTCATCCCTCCCCCAGAGAGGAAAATGTCAATTTGTCAAATGGCAAGCGAGCTGTTAGCCGGGTCCTTACCTTCACAGGGTGAGATCAGTGCAGAACCAGTTACCGGCGCTCTCACGCGGAACGCTTCAGATTATGCTGATTGGTGAAATCATATTTAGCGAAGGGAACCTGATTGGGGTAATTGTGTCCTTCTGGCGTCGGACCGCGGTCATTAGGATGTTGGGCGGGGGGCGCTGAAAGGCATTAGCAGTGCGGCCCGTTGGACACGGCCACGGTGGCGTGCCCTTCAGACAGTCCTGACACTTTGTGAAACAGACGCCCCGCGTTTCCGAGGTCGAGGCGCACACGCTCTGCCCCTTCCCGCGCGGCGGGCTTGTCCCCCCCTCTGCGGTCCATCTCTGGTGCGGCCCGTCCGTGCGCATGACAGGACAGGGGCGGGTTTGCCAGGGTGCGTCCATCCCCGTCCTGTTAATGGACCTCTGAAAGGTGTCCTTTGGCCTGGTGAGACGGCTCCAGCTGTGTGCAGGCAGCAGAAAGGCTCCGGGCACTGTGCTGGACGCATTAATGAAGCCATTTCTGATTTTATTTTATTTTTTATTATTTCTTTGTTCATCTTCCTTCACACTGTTTACACCCCCCGCCTGTCCTTTCCGAAAAAGAGGAAAAACTTTAGAGAACTGGAGAAAAGGGTAAATGAAATATAGCGAAGGTTACCTTCAGTAATGCTCGTTATCTGGTCTGTGATGGTCCTTTGTGTTGGCCTCTCTGTGTGGGCCTTTGTGTGGCTAGAGGGACCCCAGTTACCCTAGAGGAGACGACACCTCCCCGTGACACTAAGGAAATTGAACCCCTAAAAAAGGCAGGCCCAAGACAAACGTTACATCTACGAAGCACATGAACGGAGGTCAGGCGTGATCATTTTATAGCACAGCGGTATGTATATTCAGCGGCTCATCTTTTTTAGCTGTTCACTGCCATCTGTTGTTGGTAATGTCTAACTTCTTCACAAAGGCCGGATATTATTCTTAGTAACGCTATACAGTACTCATTTTTAACTCGCACTAGAACATGATGCAACCCAACCTTTACACACTTTGTAATATTTTACTATATAGTATATTTTATATAGTAAAATATACTATATATATTTTACTATATACTGTATATTTTCATTTGATATTGTCAATATTTTTTTCATGTTTTTACAGAGAGTTATATTTCATATATTATCATTTCTAAGGAATAGTGGTTTGGCTTGTGGGAGTATGTGTACTGAATGTATTCTGGCATGACTACAGTCCTGTGCAGAAGTCCTAGGCACTTGAAAGTCAAACTAAAATCATTTATTTGGATAGTAAGTGTTTATGTGTAAATAAAAATGATAATATATATTATATTCATGTATTTATATATATTATATATATTTTGTTTTTAATTAGAACACTACCCAAATAAATGGCCTTAGTTTGACTTTCAGGTGCCTAAGACTTTTGCACCAGACTGTATAATTCCATCGCAGGGGAACCAGTTGTGACAGTATTTCGACAGCGTCCCTGTAGACCCGTCCAGGGCTTTGAACTAAACTGTATTACAAGCAGATTTTTTTTTGTGGAGGGGTGTGAACAGGTATCGGTACTCAATGAGAAATGTTTGAGCAATCAAAGCCAAAACCCTTTGTTTGTCTAGGCCCAATGTTGCACCCCTAAAAATGAAAATCCCCCGTTTTGCACAGCGAAATACGGCAGCTCTGTGCTCCTGCTGAGCACCCCTGTCCTCCCAGCCAAATGGGTATGGAGGCCGTCTCCCCAACATATGGTATATATTTCAATGCTTATTATCCTCTGGGTGATGGAAAGGTATTTAGGTTGAGGCGAAAGAACGTTTAAACGCACCCCCCCCAACCAGTGGGGTGTCCCTTGCCTTATTATACTCGGCAGGATGTTGTCACTCCTGGAGAGGAGGACTGGAGGGGGGACAGAGGACTGGCTACAAAAAAAAGAAAAGAGTTCAAAGTTAGCATTCAGTGTGCGGCGATTCTCCCGTCCTGAGCTGTTTTTAATGCACTCCGCCCCACTGCTCCTGGCCTGGCTCAGCATTGTGCGGCCCTTTGTCCCTGGCAGCAGTCGGGCTGGGAAGCAGTTTGCCCCTCCATTCAGCGCCCCCTTTCCCCCCATCCCTTAGAAAATGGTTTGGCTACTACCAATATTGTAGCTGTCAAGGCCCCTGGGGTTTTAGGGCAAAGGGGATCCTTGAGATGTCGGGGTACGGGGAGTTAGCGGGGTGACCGGGGGCTTAGCTTGGTTATCTGTAAACAAAGGGGCACATCCATCACCCCTGACCCCCCCCCCCCCCCCACACACACACACACACACACACACACCCCAACCCCCAACTCCTGACGGAGAGTTAGTATTGGCATTCACAGAGCCATATCAGACCCTATTCCTCTGATTCTCTCTATACACACACACACACACACACACCGGGTTTTGGCTTTCGGTAACTCCCTCTCCACCCTCCTTACAGACCCCATGTGCACTCAAATGCAAAACCAAATATATCCACAAACACACTCCTACCTCACCCCAACTACACACACACACACCTTACCCCAATCAGACACACACACACACATCTTACCCCAACCAGACACACACACACACCTTACCCCAAACACACACACACACACACACACACGCACACACACACCTCACCCCAACCACACACACACACACACACACACCTTACCCGAACCATACACACACCTTGCCCCAACCAGACACACACACACACACCTTATGCCAACCAGACACACACACGCAAAAAAAGTCTCAAGTTGGTCTCACATGGTTAGAAGATGTAGTGTAGGAGGGAGTAATACATGACAGATCCTTTTTTCAGTTGGTGTAATGTCATTCTCTGTGGACAAAACATGTTTCTATGTTTTCTATTCTGGGCATTGAATACAGAGCCATTTTTGTAAGACCAATTACCAAAAATGGTTTTGCAAAACAGTGGTCACTTTGGTGTCTGATATTTGTTTTTAATCAGAAAATAAACTGAATTTGGGGGTTTCTGAGTTAAAAGAAGACAATTGGTCACAGAGAAATTTGGAAAGTATTTCATTCCATTCTGGAAAGAAACGACTACACTTTTGACTGAAAAATGCTTTTCCAAGGTTAGGAATGTAGAACTATGCCAGAGTCTCTCGCTATATTGCTTGCTGTTGTTTTTTTCCCAGTGATGCTATTAGCATATCAGAGGTTGCATCAAGTTGCTTGTTGTTTCTCCGCGCTAAGCCATATGGTGTATGAGTATGCTGAGATACTTGGACCGTGAGGTAGTGGAGTTTTGTTCTTAGCACCCAGTCGCCCAGTCACAGTAACAGCCTGCAAAGTGATTATCGAGTGAAGTTAACATTTCAGCACATGCAGCACCTGGTCGTCACGGTGATCCAAGCCTCAGCTCTTGGGGAAATGTCAGAGGATCAGGGTCACACAAGGAAACAGAGGTCAAAAACCAAAACTTGACTTCTGGCCCCAAAATTCTTCAACCAAAGATGGCCGCTGTTGTATTGCCCAGGCTATCACATAGAATTGCACCCTGCCTCTAAACTGGATTGCTTTTGTATGTGTGGATTAATTTTTGCGGGGAGACTGAAAGGGTAGTTACATGACCGCCTTATCACATCGATGGAGTCTGGATCCAATGGGTATGGGGGATATTTGAATTCTAACACTCTAATGGAGCATACTTACCATCTTACCCAGGCAGCATATAATTTGAGCTATTTTCTTTGAGATTTGACAAGAAAACTGCAGCTCAATGTGTTATTCATTAACAAACACATGCTTGTGTGTGTGTGTGTCTCTCTCTCCCTTTCTCTTGTTCCAGCGTCTCCACACCCTAACCTTGTTGGGAAACCCTGCTTGAAGTTGAAAGTCTATGTCAAGCCCACAAGTGAGTATTTTCCTCCCTATCCAGTCTTTAGAGAATGTCAAAGTGAAATTGCTTACACTTCATTTTGGATACACTGGCCTTTGTTCATAATAAAAACCTATTTCTTCTTTTTTAACTTTGCCAATAACTTTGCCATGTTAAGAATGGGTGTAGTCAGCAGAAGAGACACTATGAAGAAATTTATAAAGTTACACTGCCCTCCATCACACCCAGTGCATATTATATTTCTGTAGAGACATCCATATGTATTAATATCTATAAATAAATGTAAATGTGTTAACTTACTATGCAGATGCTTCAAAGTTTCACAAACCACAGTGCAGTTTTTCAATCAATTTTCACAAGACGCGTCCCAGTATTTTGAGAGTGCTCATCCGTTAAATGTATGAACTCTGGTACTAGTTTTTCACAGGAACATTTCACAGATCTCTCATTGTGGATCCATACCAATCCATGGAAGGCAGGCGAGCTGGAGGAGAACCCGCGGGTCAGAACCTGCTAGGCCCTCTGCTTGTTGATTGATGAGGCCAGGCCTCTGTTCCATCTCTGTCTTTACTCAGCACACTATCATCCACACCAGTGCTGCACTGCTTAGAATCCCAGGCCTTTGAGCTAAACCACTAGGACCCTGGATCACAACACACACACACACACACACACACACACAACACACCCGTACCCACACACACACGCACGCACGCACACACACATACACACACACACATACACACACACACATACACACAACACACACCCGTACACACACACACACAACACACACACACACACCCGTACCCACACACACACCCGTACACACACACACCCGTACACACACACAACACACACCCGTACACACACACACACACACACACAAACACACACACACACAAACACACACACATATGCCACAGCCGCAGCCTTCAGGACACAGTCTGGTGGAAATAATTCATCTGACAAGGGCCAGATAACAACCCAAACGATGACCTGCAACTGGTCATCGTTCATCAAAGCCGGGTGCCGTGGTGTCCCGCAGGAGTCTGTCGCAGCCGGTTTAACGTGTCACAGGAGCGGCGGGGCTGCAGACCCTGGTACAGGAAGTAAACACAGGGTTTAAAAGTTGACTTAACCTCAGACCAGCTTCGGTGCGAGGTGACATTCTCCACTGCTCTTTAAAATGACAACTTGATGTATTGGAGCTCCTTAGGCTGCACTGTAGCGTTATACACGTACAATGTGCTTACGTTACAAAACCATACGGGTCACTGTGGAGGGACCGGGAGCCCTCGGCCTGTGTATATCATCCTGTTGTACTCTAGACGTGCTTTTTTCTATGCGTTTCTTTTTTTTTTTGAGTTGCTAAAAAAAAGCTTTTTTTACTGTTAAAGGTATCACGGCGAGAGCAGACATGGCCAGTTAAAGTCCGAAGAAAGAGTTTCCCGCCTGCAGATGTGCGTTCTGTTCCGACTCAGAAGGCATTCATTCAGTTCAAGCTATTTGTACAAAGCCTTTGGAGAAAAGGAAAGGAATTAAACCCCCTTCACAGTTCACACTACTGTGTCAATATTTGGAACAGTGTCACTTGCCAAGTAATATCCCTGAGCTCGAGTTTGGGGATTTTCATTTCAAAGTTTAACCCGACTTGTCGCGTCATTCCATTATCTCTGTGTAATTGCGAATAAACATGTTAGAGATTATCAATTTCACCGGGCAGTTAAAAAACAATTATATGTCAATTGAAAGTCATACATTTTGTCCACTATACAACGTTTCAATTGTTGCTTTCCTTCTGTTTCATGGCTTATTAAGATTGAAACATTTTTGTTCTCTTTTTCTCTCTGAGCGGTATAATGTATTTGCATCATTGAGACATATTGTTTTAGTATGTAATTAAAAAGTAAACGGTATAATATCATAGTAAATATGATAGTGTTAAAGAAGAATTTCACATTAGTTCAACTTGATGATAGACAGTTTGTCACCCTCAAAGTCTATCAGAAAGTATAATCCCTGATTCAGTTTTCTTTCAACAACAGTTCCTAACTTTAACTGACTCTGCCGACTGAGCAAAATGAATTGAAAGACATCTTTTCAACATATTTTTCAATGTCCTTTGTTCAGTGGGGAGCCACATCTTGTTAAATCAGTGAAAGTAATGATGGCGTATTAGGATTACGCTAACATATTAAAAGTTACCTTCAACACCTTGGCTCCTGTGCAGCCACTAAGAGTAGATCTATCAGGACTTCAAACAGCCCTCTAATTTTGGAATACCTGACTAAACAATAGTAGACTTTTTCCATTCTGCCAAAAGACACGGGGGTTAACCCTCATCTCCCAAACAAGATTAGGATTTTACCTTCTCAGGGCAGAAGAAAATAAACAGCCACATACAAGAAACTTAGAGACAGGACTTATGGTAATGGTTTGGACAGAGCCTGGCGTGAGGCCAAGCCAGGTTGTTTTGTATAATAAAGGTTTTTAACAGACAGGTCCCCACATTCTCCACCATATTGCAATTGTAAATATGCACATATATATTTCTCAATCTTCAACCCACACAGGATCTGTCTATGGAAATGCAATTCCCAAGTTCCAAGCTAATCCACACCGGAATCCACACGTAAATCTTGATTTAACCATGGAATCCAGTAAATCTTCTTCTTTCCTCTAGCTATTCAAATAGAGAAAGAGTGATACGTATTAGTACAGACAAGCTTTTGTATTACGACAGAGATAGAGCTTGTGTGTGTGTGTGCAATCCTCCGTCATAGCACCAAATGACTTTTGGAGGACTGAGGGCCTAGTGAAATTACTCCTAGTCAATAGTTGTGTGGTCTTTTGATGGTGATTGTCATTTCCAAGGCAATTTCTTGATGAAAACTCAACTTAAGGAAGAATTTCACTGTTTTACAGCTTGATATTAGATTGTTCTCTACACTGAAAGTGATAGATAACTATAATCCAAGATGAACTGTGATCCATGATTCTGTTTTCCTTAAACTGCCATTACAGGCTTTAACTATCTTGAGCCATTTCTATCAACCATCTGACCTTACAGACATATTACTGGTTAACTTCAGCTATTTCTGCTTTCACTTAATAAAACAAAAATAATGTACAAGTAAAGTATCATATGAAAAGGGTGCGGAAGGACACATTTAGATGACCTAATAATCGCTCATGAGCAGTGCTTTCACAACTACTGGCTGAAATTTAAGCAAAACTCTGGAGTGCGCCTTTAAATAAGCTCTCTGATTTTGGAGTACCTGAGTAAATATTTAAGAGTAGGTTTTTCCATCCAGCCAAAAGAGGTAAACAGATTTTAGTGCTTTATTCTCTGATAAAAATAAACAGCCATATACCAGACTTAGGCATAGCAATTATGGCAGTGGTTTTGGGAGCAAGGGTCCTCGCGCTCCCAAAACCACTAAAAATGTGTGAGCATGTTTAAAAAAAATAGCAATAATGCCAAAATCACCTGAAATCAACTTCATATTTGGTTGTAAGTTACACACAGGTGATTTGGCCATCAGACATTAAATATAACATCCTCACATGAATAGTGATCAGCCACTGGTTGGCATACGGTTGCATAATTGTTTTAATTTCATTAACAAAATATCCGAGGTGAGGGAGAGTTTTGAAGCTGAGCTTCACTGGGTGCGGTTTACGTGCTGTGGTATTTTTTGTAGTTTATTGTGATAAGTGCATACATCAATAAAAGAGTATTTAACATTTTCAGCTTAATGTTAGGTGCTTCCTAAACCTGAAACGAGTAAATAGGCCATGAGAAACTGTAATCAGGGATTTGTTTTTTTCTTCAAACAGCCATTAGAAACTTCAACTTATTTCAGCTACGTTGAAAAAAATCCAATCAATGCAAGCAATCAATATATTAGAACACACTCAGCCTCACGCCTCAACTCACCTCGAGTCAAACACCAAGACTCGAGTCACTTGTCATACCTTAGGTGTTCCGAAAGGTAATCCATGCACCAGTTTAGTCCCCGCCCACTAGTTGATCGGCTGTCACTCTGTCGACGTGACTCGTGCATTCAAGACGATTCTCCCGACGGGGACCTGTCAGGAACATGAAGTGCTCCTCACTCTGCTCTTGTCAACAGTCAAAGTGAGAGGTGTAAACAACACGGCACTTGTATGCATGACTATTGACAGAACATATCTGGGTCACGAGAAGAACATAACCAAAGGGCATCGATGTATGCTTTGAGCGTGTTTGCCTTTCCCAGCGATTTAAACACAACCCAGATCCACATAGATCCACATAGATTTGCATTGTATTAGATTTCTACCTGTTAGAACAATAACCCCTCTTACTCTCCCTCTCGTTCTCTCCCCTCTCCCACTCTGCTCTTCTCTCTCCTCTTTCACGCTCCTCACGCTCTCTTCTCTCCCCTCTCTCACTTGTCATTCTACACTCAATTCTTAATTTTGCACTTTGTCGCTCTCTCCCTCTCTCCTCTCCCCTCTCTGGTTTCCTCTCTCTTTCCCAGATGACTCTGTGTATGAGTCCCCGGAGCCCTTCCTGACAGACGACAGCACCGGTGGCTGTTGCCTGACCGTCCCCTGCTTCTCCCTAATGTCGGCCATGTTGCTCGCGCTGCTCCTGTCCTCCTCATAGCACCCCGGGCCCAACGGTCTCACCCGCCTGAAACAGCCCCTCTGCCCCCCCAAGCCCGACCCCACTTCCAGTCTGCCGCCTCGGCCCTCCTTGTAGTGGAGAAAGAGAGACACCTCCCCCAACCCCTGTGCCACTTGCCCGTCCTCTCTTCATACCAGTCAGCCCCACCCACAGCCCCTATACAGACGCCATCTGGACACTGTAAAGTTATGCTGCCCCGCCTTCCTCCAACCAGAACTCTGCGTCCTCATGACCGCTGGCCTTTGACCCCCACCACACAACTCATGTCCAGGGGGCGGTTGAGGAGAATGGCCCCGCGGGGCCAGGAAGGAGACCCTTAAAGACCTAAAGAAACCTGCCTCCCAGCTGCTTAGGATCGCTGGGATGCAAGAGAAGTGGGGGGAGGTTTGAACGGAACTGAGGACAGACTTCCCTCCCAACACACCTGGGTGGCCAATGGTGGACGTGACCGTTGCCGTTGACAGCGACGTCTCTTCTCCACTTAGGAACCCTCTCATGTCATCTTCATCTTTGGATTGTTTGAGTTTCTCTTTTAGTACCTGTGCTTTGATTGCGCTACCCCGTATCCCATCTATACATGGTCATTCTGTGTCAGTTTGGTATTCCCTTTCTATCTTTTTCTATCTTTCTAACTTTCTCGCACTCTTTGTCTATATCTCTCCACGTCACCCTGTCTTCATCTATCTTTTCTCTTTTTCTTGCTTTCTCTTTCCATTTCTACTTGTGTCTCTGTCCAGTCTATAACATCCTGGCAATTTCTAGCAGTAGCAATTCAGAGTAGACGAGGATCTTTTCTGTAAATCTGCCAAAGACGCTTGTTTAACTTTTATACCGGGGAACAGGGGGTGGGACGGTGGTGTCGTAGCTTTCCACCGCCGTTGGAAGCAGACACAGAGCTCTTTGTAGACCCTCCGAATCATGCCACGGGGGTCCCATCACGGACAGTGCAGTGTAGATTTTTTTAAAGAGGATCTTTTTGTCATACGAAGAAAAAAAGAATGTTACGTAAAAACAAACAAATTAACCGTTTCAAATTGCCTTTTTCCACTGGTGCTGAATTCAGAACGAGTGTCCACGTCTCAAGCTGTGGTGCTGAGTAGAATCCTTGATCCTGTGGTGGCGAAGTGTTTTGTGAGTTTCAGGTTTTGCTTTTCATTTCTTTATCCCTCCCGCCTCTCATCGTCCCCCTTCCCCTCTTCTGCGTTCTCTGTCTCTCTCATGCTCCGAATGTTAGTTTTTCACTGCGTGATGTTTTTGCCGTTTGACACACGCCCATTGCTAAGTCTGCTCCCTTTTTGCCTGAGTGCCAGTACTACAGTTATGGACCACTGGGTTATTCAGACGACTGTAAGCCCGGCATTACAAGGGGAATGGACAACGTGTGCTTCCCATCCACTGTGCATCGGTAAGGAACCCAGGCCTCCATGTGCACTAAAAGGGGACAGCAATGGAGAGAGATGGGCTCCAAAACACTGCAGTGGGATTTCGGAAACTCAGTAGTACTTCTGCTTCACAAAATAGACTTTTCCATTTTGCGAAGAAACAAGTGGGGGACCGAAGTGTATGAGAATAATGTTGTGGTTTTGTGATAGAACACTGCTCTCTACAGTCCTGACCAAGGTTTGATAGAGAGCTGGCCTAGAACATCTGAAGGAACACAGAAATAAACAACATTTAAAAAAAAAAGTTAGCTAAATACAACTTTTATATTTTACTTTATTCCATGTTATTTTTTACTTTAATTTTCAAAAAAGCAGCAGAAATTATTCATATGTGATATGAAATTATAATGTAGACCCTTGAATTACTAGAACGATGATGGTACCAGTCTCTGCAGTCAAACAAGTCTAGAGAAGTCAGCCGTTTGCTATTGTTGTTGTTGTTTTCCTGCTTGTATCACAATGCATTCTGGTACTTGTAGTCCTGTAATACTTCTTTTTAAAGGTGAAGAACATGGTGTGGTTTTCAAATCAATTCCTTTTTAGTTTTAAAGTGGATAAAACATGTTTATGAATTCATATGAAATGTTTTGGCAAAGGAAAGCTACGGGAAAAAAAGGAAAAACACAAATAAAGCTTTTTGTCTATAGCGGAAATATCTCTGGTTTACAGTGTGAGTTACATGTGTCTATATTGTCGGCTACAATACAGAGTGATTACATCATCAAAGTATTCATAACTGCTGTTTCAATCAAACATGAGCTCTGCCATTGTTTACAGTGTCTTTACCTAAAGTAAATTGCAGTCTGATGTTGATAAGCCGTTTTTGTAAAAAAAAAGAAATGTCTGCATATATTCATTGAAAAAGATTTGCTGTTTTTTTGGTACATTTTGTTAATGGACGCTTGTCAAATTACATGAAACAGCTCATGCATTTAAGAAATGGAACTTGATAGAGAGCTGGGTTGGTTGAATGTGGCCAAATCTTTGGATCAACCCTGAAGATTTTGCCAAATGTCATCAAAATGGATTTGCCACTTCTGACAATTCTCTTCCCTGTGATGCATGATAATGAAAAATATTTTTCAGGCTTAAACCTATTTTAATCAAAGAATGGACTTTCCGACCTGTGCCGATTGACATTTAGTGGGTGTTCATAGGGAAGATGATTTAAGAAATGTATCAATCAGTGTTTGATAATTTCGCAACAAATAAAGCTACCGCTGAAAGTGGCCTCTGATTTTGGCTTCAAAACTTGAGCTTTTCGCTCAGTTCTGTCCATGTCACTTCACTGTTTCCCAAAGAGCTGCTCTGACTGTTGTAAGATTGACTCCTCTATCAATAACCTTCTATATCTCATGAAGTCAACTGTCCTGGAGGAATTAGCAAATTCCTTTTGGGGATTACAGGACAATCAATACCTTGCAGTCAATTTTCCACCTAATACAACTTCCCTCAGATTATATAAATTATCCATATTCCCTTAAATTATAACAACCATGTGCTACAATATGCTAAAAGTAAAGAGTGTAGATCATGAAAATCGAGCAGAGACTATACCTCATGCCTTGCAATAGTCTCTTCGATAGGACCCATTTCTGTTTTTTTAAGAGGGGATGGTGGGGGGGGACTGAAATAGTGGTCGTTAGAAAAGATGGAGGAGTCGTGTTCTGGAAATGGGGTTTGATAGCAGTGAATGCTGCAGGTATCTCATGCCGAGGCAGAAAGTGGTAACCCAGGGAGACTAATAAAGGGGAGAGGGGATAATTGAGGGTCCATTGAGATGGAGGCTATCTGCCATTTCTCTTATTTTCTATATTTACCTCCACACACCACCTATCCTCTGTTGGAGATGAAACTGGGTGTCTGGCTGCTATTTGTTTCCTGAACCCTCCAACCAGCTAATGGTGTTGCTAGAAAACTGACCTAACAGGGGCATTGCATTCTGCTCACTACTTCCAATTCAGCATATCTGCGTTAGCCATCTCAAATGAACTGCGGCATCGCTCCTTCTGCAAATACGTCCAACCAGATGTAGATGTTGTGAATCGGATGGGGTTCCGTGAGAATTCGATTTTAATGGCCATAACATAAATCCTGTATGTTTTTTTCTCACACAGAGACACACATGTATGACTCATGCAAAAGTTACAAGCACAAAGTTCATGTTTGTATTAAGCCCAGTGGGACTGTGGTTCTCAGATGTACCTGTAACTCCTGTAATCAGTAATCAGAGTTGGAGGATATTAACCTAGTTTTTAAGGGCTAATGGAGCAAACTCAAATAATGGAGAAAACCCTCTGCTCTCCCTGGTTATTGCAGTAATGGAAATGGGCTAGCACAACTGTTTCACCCCAGGCCTCTCATCTGTTTATCATTACAACATTTCCTTCTCATGTTCTCGGCATGCGTGTCCAGCACAGGTACATTGCCAGTTCCACTGACGGTGTACTAACCTGGTTTGTTTGTTGCTTTGCTAACCATTAAAATAATACGAATTGGCAACCTTCTAAAGATACCAAAGAGCCCCCCCCCCCATTGCCAATTACCAGATGAAGTAGCTTCCTAACTCTTTAGCAGCGGGACTCTGAAGTTCATTGGGGAACACTTAATAGGAAAGACAGGCTAATTAGTTATACTTTGCTCCTGGGCTCTTCCTCTTACCTTGTTCTCCTCTATCAGCACTCATCTTAGTTTTTTTTCTTGGTTCAAGTGTTTCTCCTATGCCCATCTTATAACAGGGGGGCCCTTGTGAGATGTTGCCACAAAGCACTGCTTGACCTTTTCACAATCAAATGACAGCTGAGGCCCTATCAAGCCCCCAGTGAGCGACTTCGACAGCCCTGCTTTGCCAAGAGATTGCACCCCAGGCATCGCCTAACAAGATAACGCACGACTGGAATCATAGCGCACTCAGAGCCAAATCGTGCCTCGCAATCTTAAGCTGCGAAAACACCAAGCCCCAGAGTTCTCCTCGACGACAGGTCGTACTTTAGTCCGAGTGAATCCTGGGCTGGCCACACACCAACAAGCAGGTGAGGTGACAAAGTTCTCTTCATTCAGTTCCTGTTACAAAGTAGCAATTCCCTATATACCAAAAGAAGACAAATTTAAAAACAAAGAAAATGCATTTCAAAATGCAGAGATATTTCCCAGATATCCTACAAAGCATCAAAAATATATGCACTGTAAATTCTCTATAGATGCATTTCAGTTTCTCTGTCCACAGTTGAAGTACATTTCAAGTCCAGTTCAGACATTGTCTGTGATCCAGGTCATGTCCCTGTAACGTCACATTCAAGTCATTTAGCAGAAGCTCCCATCCAGAGGGCTTTTATCACAGCCTACTCATTGCCTACATAGGCGGCATGCTCTACTGACCAAGCTCCACATGACCAATGGAATCATCTGGCTATTGAACGTTGGCAGTTTGGTCTGGTTTCCTTCCTCTGCAATCCACCTCACATCTACGACTTTGAAAGTCCTAATTCAAAGGATTTCGTGTCAGTGTGCAAATGACATGGGGGGCATGACATTAATGTCATGCAATAATGACACAGCGAAGAGCTCAAAATGCTCGCATGAAACGCAACACTGTATGTACTGCATGGTGCTTTCGAAAGATCTGTTGACCATGTTTAACACGCTGGTGTAGTAAAAGATTGACGACAGGCATGTTTTTTTCCTTTGAAGATTCCCAGTCTTTCTCTAAACAAGCCCTCAAACACAACCCTCACTGCTTAGTCCTGTGTACTCGTACCTTTCTTTAACTTCAGGACACGTACCCCATCGGTAAGCAGTAACAATACATTCTGTTTGCAATGTTAATTTCCTTCGTTTAACACATATTTTAGCATAATTAACGGCAGGGAGACAAGCTGCTTCTAATTGATTCTGCATTCGGCCAGCTGATTCTCATTCACTGGAACCTTTTCCCACTCACTCTTTTTCTCTCTCTCTCTGAAACAGAAGATGGTGAAGGGCTGCCTTTCTTCATTAATGAGCACCATCTGTGTTGAGGCTGAGAGAGGGAGAGCGAAAGGGGAGGAAAAGAGGGGCGGAGGGAAAATGGAACAATGTTTTGTAAGTAAAGCCAAAGAGGAGCAAAAGTCTGCTGCAAAAAAATAAAGATTGAAGACCATCATAAAATGGCAGAAAATTTCAGAATGGATGCCGTTGTGGACTATGCATTCTGACTCTAGTGCCAGCGGTAAGTCACATCTTCCCCTTCACCAGGAGAACATTCCCTTGTCCTGACTGTCTTTTCCCCCATAGAATCCCCCGTTTATTTCAGTATCTTTTATGCAAACTGAACCAGTTCATAAGTGCAAGCAGATGTCTCTTCTCCGCGCGGTGAATGAGGGTGCTTCAGGCACGGAAACTCGATCCTTGGCATAGAGCGCAAACAGTGCAAAACTGTCATGTTTTTTCCTTCGTTTCCATCCGAAATGCAGGCAACAGGACAGAGCTGGATCCAGACGTACTGTACTCAGCACGAGACTGATACCGCAAATTTACAATAGTCAATATACAGTTCAGTACCGTCAGTTTTTCCCCCGACCCTCTGCACAGTTTGTAGTTTCCTGAACAGGTGGTCCTTACGGCACTTGAGTCATCAGCATTATTCACACAGAGAGTCAGTGTTTCAGGAGAATGGTAATTTTATCACTGTTAATGAAACAAGAGCAGCTCATTAATCTGTAGGAGGTAAATCAATGTCATGCTGCGCCTCAGGTTAGAGAAAATTACATTGGATGAGTCAGGGCACAGAGGGGTTAATGCACAATGAACGCAGGTTGGATGTCATTTATTAAATAATGTGTTAATTCGGTGCTCTCCATCACAGGCCCACTGTATTTGTTAAACACATTCTACCAGACATACATTCTCAGGGTATATGAGTGTTTTTTTATTACTGTTGCCTGAGGCCCGAAACTCAAGTAAAGGTTTTGATTGAACAGCTTCCTCAAGTTTATCGTCCTTTCCTTGTTTGCCGAGTTCTGAGAGGTAATTTACATGAATTAGCGTAATAAGATATAGATTTGATCTTCGGTGTGCCACTTTGTCCATGTTATAAGGCACGCGGGGTCATGAAGCATGGTGGGAGAAGAGAGGTGCAACAGTTTGTGTAGAAAATGAACAGCAGTGGTCTGTTTTCATACAAGGATCAGATTAGATTTAACAAGAGCTAACTGTGAAACGGATAAAACAGGCTTGGACAAACCCTGGCCGGGATCAACAGTCACCATCAAATTGAAAAGGAGTGGAGATCTCATTGAAGATGGTAAAAGACGAGGAAGCCGTCTCATTTACATTTAAATAGATGCACACAGTTGAGGCGCAGGGCGGGTAAAATAAATATTTGCATTTGTGGTCGATTTGATTAAAATACCTTGGTGAAGCAGAAGAGGGCCCACCTTTTTTCTTTTGACACAAGCATCTGAACGGCAAATCACGACTTGGAGAGTGTTTTTACGGTCTAGTGTTCCGAAAGCATGTTCAGCTGTTAGATATAAACCCACTGTTTCAGACAATTACTCATAATGTAAATTAAATTGAAGTCAAGCTTAATCTATCCTGTGATGTACATATGTCAGCAGGATTTGGTTATGTGTACATAACTAACCTCTTTGAATATAGAATAGATTCACTTATTTTGATTGCTATATTGTTTTTGGGCATCTCTGAGCAATGTTCTAATGAGTCCTGGTGTAATTAACTGGTTTTATCTTGCACCATTGCCATTCACGTTGGGCAGAAATGAAGCCAGAATGATACATTGGGTCATATAATGGGCCACATGAACAGGCATAGCGCAAGATACCCATTAAACCAGATAATTACGTATGTGTAGTCATTAAAACATCGCTCAGGGATGCACAAAAACAATGTAACATTTAAAACAGGTGAACCTTTCCTTACATTAGCATTGTTAATTGCAAAGCTGTGGGTGACCCCTGAAAGCATACAAACAAAGACCAAATCAAATAGTCAAAATACACGTGTTATTTTGATTAATAAAAGAAAATTGCTTAGCAGTAGTCCTACTATTTGAATTAATTTAGAACTTGGGTAAAGTACTACAACTAATGCAACTTTTGTAGTGTTGATACTTGATAATTATTTTAATATTGTTCCACCTTCTAGTAAAGTCCGATTTGATGAAAGTAAGCAAGGCGACCATCCATGACTGACATGTCTTCTGTAAAACGACTCACGTTTCAATGTCAAGGCAGCCATTGGTTGCAGTGAGAAAAACTGTAGCTATTTATTAACAGCATTTTCCTTTGATTTCACGTTACAACTGTTCTTTCATGACTTTGAAATGGCCAAGCTGCTTGTGTTATCGGATGTCGAAGTCACAGGACATACAATAGTATCTTTTTTTTTTTTGCCTCAAAGCCAACCTCCAGAGTGGTTGCAGTAATTGCCCAAGGTCATGGATAATGACATGTTAATGTGGGGCACACATACCCATTTGGTGAATGGATTTCATTTTATTCAAATCGGAAATGCCCACTAGATAATGAGATGGTTGCCATAGCATACTGATGTACTCTAATTAGGTAATTATGTCCAATCTTGGTTCAGGCTTTCAGTTCTTTCAGAATACATAGTAATTGAAATGGATGACTACCAATTCATACAGGTTATGTATAAAGTAACATTTTTATGCTTAAGAAAAGCCGTTGTTAGGTACCTGTAGTTTCCTACTTAGCTTAACACCTTTGTTGTGGTATTTGTGTGCAATTCTATATATAATCTTGTGTATATCAGCAACAGTACCTCAGTGAAACACCCTTATTGTCAAACGTTAAACGCTAAAACACTTTCATGAGCTTCCTACATGGCCTGTAAACAATGACGCAGAATTGTCCTCATCCCCTCCATTTAAGACGCTTGCTCCTATTATAAAATCCCTTTCCTCAATGTCCATAACAAACATGCTCCGCTAAAAAGAAATGCTACAGCCCCTGGTTCACGGACAAATTGACTGAGCTGATCTAGCAAAAGCACACACGCTGGCATATACCAATAGCCTCCAAAAAGCCCTGATTGGCAAACCTTGTGGCAAACTAGGAATCAGTGCACTCTGTCAATTTAGAAAACTTAACTTTTTACAAAAATCTGTTTCTTTAAAAAAAACTAAAAAATTCAAACCTGTGACATCTATTCCCACAGAACACTGCTGCTCCTGTACCATGGAGAGTTTCCCCCCTATTTCTCCTTTCATCAGCTGGTCTTGATGGTCAGGACTCTTGGCCCCTATTACAGCAGCCCACATTGCCAGCCTGCTCAACTTCTCATTGCTACATTTTGAAATTCCCCTAGACTGGAAAACTGCGACAGTCATCCCTTTCTTCAAAGGTGGCGACAAACTAGATCCAAACTGTGACAGGCCGATCTCTATCCCGCCGTGCATTTCGAATGTATCTGAAAGACTAGTTAACAAAAACATAACCCACCATTTTAACCCACCATTTTGAAGTCCCACTGAACTCACTCTGCTGTACATTCAGGTTTCAGAGCAGACTGTGTGTCTACTTCAGCAATACTCATAACTGCCATAGACAGCAAGCAGTACCGTGCAGATGTTTTTATTAAACCGGCCAAAGCCTTTGATTCCGTTTACCTCATCCTAATCAACAGACCTGGCAGCCTCGGTTTCTCAGAGAACTGCCTTGCCTGGTTCGAAAACTACTTTACTGATCATGTACAGTTCGTCAAATCTGAGGGCTTGCTGTCCAGATCACTGTTTGTTTCAGTGTGTGTGCCTCAGGGTTCGACTCTCCGACTGACCCTATTCTCTGTATGTTGCACCAGCAGCCCGCGACGTGTTCACCTTCATGCAGATGACACTGCACCTCATACACACCTGGCGTATGTAACACACAACACACTTTTCGTGCCTTTTGTTTCCTCGCACATCTCTGGATATCTGGCTAGACCACTCACTCACCTTCCTTAACCGCATCCAGTCTAAAATCAAATGTAGAATTTTGTTTCGCAACGACGCCTACTTCACCCATGCTGCAAAAGATATCGTTGTAAAAAATGACCATCTTACCAGTCCTGGACTTTGGCAATGTAATTTACAGGGTTGCCACCAACAGTCACCTCAGTACAATAGATGTAGTTTATCAGAACGCCATCCGCTTTGTCATTAGCACGCCCTACAATACCCTGCACTGTGATCTTTATTCTCTGGTGAACTGGCCCTTCCTGCATACACAATGGCAGATTCACTGGTACCTCAGCACGCTCCTCAATGTCTGCCTACCCAATAGAAATTTGCGCTCGAACAGATACTTTACACCAGTCATTCCTAAAGTCAAGACTTCCTTTGGCGGTTATTCTTTTCAGTTCTCTGCAGCCAGTGACTGCAACAAACTGCAAAAGCTTGACACTCTCATCACTCCTTACTTCATCACTGTACCTGCTAAGCACCTTATTCCAATCACGTATGCACTTTATCGCTCTGTATATATTCAGACCCTTTTCATTTTCTACATATTCTGTATTTTTATAGACTTAATTTATAATTGATTGAATGTTCTTTTTTTGCCATCAATCTACACACAACACCTCATAATAACAATTCATTGAACATAAAAAAAAGAAATATCTCACATGTATAGATCTTCAGACCCTATATTCACTACTTTGTTGAAGCGCATTTGGCAGTGATCGCTGCTCCTAGTCTTCTCGGGTATGTCTCTACCAGCACTGCACATCTGGATTTGGGCAGTTTCTCTTGTTCCTCCTTGTAGATCCTCTCAAGCTCTGTCATTTCCGGGCTTTAGCTGGGCCACGCAAGGACATTAGCAGACTTGTCCCGAAGCCACAAGAGCGTTGTCTTCGCTGTGTGAGGTCCTATGTGCCCTGGATCAGGATTCTTCAAAGACCTCTCTGGCTCTCTTCATCCTTTCCTTACCAATCTACAAGTCCCTGCCGATACGAAGCATCCCCATATCCCCATGATGCTCCTACTACAATGCTTCGCTGTAGGAATGGTGTTAGCCAGGTGATGAGCGGTTCTTTGTTTACGCCAGACAAAGCAATTGGCATTCAGGCCTAATAGTTTTTCGGGTGGCATGTCATAGAGTGGATATAAAAAGTCTACACACCCCAGGTTAAAATGCCAGGTTCTTGTGATGTAAAAGAGTGAGACAAAGATAAATCATGTCAGAACGTTGTCCACCTTTAATGTGACCTATAACGTGAACAATTCAATTGAAAAACAAACAGAAATCTTTGAGGGGGAAAAATTAAAAATTAAAAACTCACAATAACCTGGTTGCATAAGTGCGCACACCCTTAAACTAATAATTTGTTGAATCACCTTTTGATTTTATTACAGCACCCAGTCTTTGTGGGTAAGAGTCTATTAGCATGGCATCTTGACGTGGCAATATTTGCCCACTCTTTGCAAAAGCGCTCCAAATCTGTCAGATTGCGAGGAAATCTCCTGTGCACAGCCCTCTTCAGATCACCCCACAGATGTTCAATTGGATTCAGGTCTGGGCTCTGGCTGGGCCATTCCAAAACTTTAATCTTCTTCTGGTGAAGCCATGCTTTTGTGGATTTGGATGTGTGCTTTGGGTCATTGTCATGCTGAAAGGTGAACTTCCTCTTCATCTTCAGCTTTCTAACGGACGCCTGAAGGTTTTGTGCCAAAATTGCCTGGTATTTGGAACTGTTCATAATTCCCTCCACCCTGACTAAGGCCCCGGTTCCAGCTGAAGAAA
>JACXGI010012705.1:8445-22378 GCA_016801175.1 Esox masquinongy | reverse complement strand
CCCCTAACCCCCTAATCCTACCCCCTAACCCTACCCCCCTACCCTATCCCCCAGCCCCATCCCCATTTTCAACAATGTACTGAGGCAACCCTTCAGCATGTTGGTCTCTGCCCCCCCAGTATGGAGGAGTGTGAAGCCTTGTGTACCCGCCTGGCCATCATGGTGAATGGCACGTTCAAGTGTCTGGGGACCATTCAGCACCTGAAATACAAGTAAGTCTGTCCTCCCTGTTAGACGGGAGCCCCTGCCCAACTGAACACTTGGTCCCCCGTTTCTGAGAAGCTACTTGCTGATGTGTTTGATGGCGATCACTAGAGTGTCGCGTCCAAGGTTTTGGCCAGAATGTGAGATTGTACACCTTTGACACCCCGACTGACACCCCCGCCAACATTCTAAGACCATTCTCCCTCTTCCTGTCCAGGTTCGGGGAGGGTTACGTGGTGACCATGAAGGTGAAGGCAGTAAAGGCTGGTGTTCCCCCAGACTTGGGGCTGGCGGAGAGCTTCATGGACAGCAGCTTCCCCGGGTGTGTTCAGAGGGAGAAGCACTACAACACTCTGCAGTATGAGATCGCCTCCTCCTCCCTGGCCAGGATCTTTCAGCTAGTGGTTGCCAACAAGGATAAGCTGAACATCGAGGACTATTCTGTCTCTCAGACCACGTTAGATCAGGTAAACTGAAGGGGCACTGATTATATTAGGGCTGTGTGTTTATATTAGGGTTGTATGTTTACATTAGGGTTGTGTTTATATCAGGGTTGTGTTTACATTAGGGTTGTGTGTTTGTATTAGGTCTGTGTGTTTGCATTAAGGCTGTGTTTACATGAGAGCTGTGTGTTTATATTAGGGTTGTGTGTTTACATTAGCGTTGTGTTTATATCAGGGTTGTGTTTACATTAGGGTTGTGTGTTTGTATTAGGTCTGTGTGTTTGCATTAAGGCTGTGTTTACATTAGAGTTGTGTGTTTACATTAGGGTTGTGTTTACATTAGGGTTATTTGTTTACATTAGGGTTGTGGGGGGAAACTAATAGGTTTCCTCTGTCCTGCAGGTATTTGTGAACTTTGCAAAGCAGCAGGCAGGAGAGGATGACGACATTGTTCCAGAATCACGACCGGCCGGCTCACGCAAAGAAACACGAAGTGTTACTATAAGACGCAAGGTCTCCCCTATCAAGATAAAAACCAGGAGACAAACTAGAACTTGAATGGAAATCTGTGTACATTTTATTTTCTGAGGAACATACTGTCAACACTTTTAATGACACCCAGGTAATTTTAATGTCTACACAATATCCACATGATTATTTCATTTATTAAGGCTTATGAATTATGTCTGCGATATGTTCCTTAGACTTGGTCAGTCACATTTCTGCATGTTGTTTGTGACTTGTGAAAAAGATGCCTAAGACTCTTAATGTTTGCAGGACACATACAGTTGACATCAGTTAATATCTCCTCAAACACACAGCGGGCTAGATATCAACAGTCTGTAGTGGCTTTCTTTAACATAAGTTGGTTTAAGATCTCTTCAAACACACAGCAAGCTAGATATCAACAGTCTGAAGTGGGCTTCTTTGACATCAGTTGGTTTATGAAATCTCATAAAACAGACAACGGGCTAGATATCAACAGACTGTAGTGGCTTTCTTTGACATCAGTTGTTTTAAGATATCTCCTCAAACACACTGCAAGCTAGATATCAACAGTCTGAAGTGGCTTTCATTAACATCACTTGGTTAAAGGTATCTCCTCAAACACACAGCAGGCTTGAAATCAATAGTCTGTAGTGGCTTTCTTTAACATCAGTTGGTTTAAGATATCTCCTCAAACACACAGCAGGCTAGATATCAACAGTCTGAAGAGGCTTTCTTACCTCATCTCGTATCCTACTTATGTCCTGATCTGAGAATATTAGATAGCTGACAAAAATATGGAGGTCCACTTAGGGGTTTATTTTGACTCGTTCAGTGAAATCTGACTCAGAAGTGGAAGTTACTCTTTGCTTGTCAAATTTCCACTTATACAGAGAAAAGGTCCATGTTTTTTTCTTCACAGTACCAAAATTGGACCACAAGGTGGTGTTGTTTTACACAGAGATTTATATACAACAATAATACTAATGCTTTGATAATGTTCAACAGACCTTCAAATAATGTGAAACTATATTTTTTGGTTTATATATGCACTGCGTAGAAGGTATGTTTTATTTAAGCACTTTAGGATGTATTAATTTTCTTACGATCACATCAAGGCACAGCTTTAAATGCTTATTGAGATATATGGCACGGTGGGTGGGGGGGGGACAAACCTTCTCGCAGAGGTCCAGTAAGGATGGAGGTTTTTGTTCTAGCTAAGCTTTACTGAAGACTGTGATGACTTGAATATTAGTTGAGTCAGGTGAGTTTCTGCTTTGCTGGAACAAAAGCCTGTTGAAAGAGACAGTATTGAAAGAGAACAGTACTGTTCCGGTGTGTTCTAACCAAGCTCAGGGTTCTCCGTCCCAGTGGGAGAAAGATAATTCAACAATGATTTGCCAATGTCCTTATTCATGCATTTATTTTATTAGCATACATCTTCTTTGTTTTGTTTTTGAAAGCTCTTCAACCATCGCTTTTTTTCTCAAAACATGAATGTAATTTTAATTAAAAAATGTCATGATGACTAAAGAAACGAATGCAAATGGATAGATATACGAATCAAGTAACAATGCCGCTCAGAGTTCTATTTAATCCAAAACAATGTTATTTTAAATAACGGAAAATACACACAATTAAAAAAAAACACTGTAAAGCAATTTAGCACAACTTCAATACATATATCAAATCAAATATATGTTTTTCTATAATATGTGATAATAAACAAAATGTAAAACAAATGATTTATTATAATTACCTAAACACCCTGTGAAAACATATGACCTGTTTTGAGTGAATAGGGCTCTCGGTCAAGTGCATTAAGGTCAGAAGAACTATTTTCCATTCCAGAGCATAACATTATTGTACAGTAAGCAAATGGTCCCCGACATCAACTGTGCTGCAACAATGACAATGGTGAATAAACATGAAAATTCTCTCCAGCTACTATGCTATCTGTCGTGTCATTCCATACAAGCAGTACATCAATCAAATCAATCAAGGAAATGTATTTTATTGAAAAATGCTTTTTACATTAGCAGGTTTTATGAACTGTATTTTTTTTACATTAGCAGGTTTTATGAATTGTACTTGTTTACATTAGCACGTTTAATGAATTGTATATTTTACATTAGCACATTTTATTAATTGCTTTACGGACAACCAGTATAAAAGCACAAAGAGCCAACAATGTAGGCAGAAACATAGAGACTGGAAAAAACGCCATGGAAGGAACCTAAGAAGAAACCTGGAGAGGAACCAGGCTCCATGAGGTGACCAGGTCATTTCTGCCTGTGCAATCAAACTCTACCAAACAGTCTTTGTGGTGCCACAGTTTGTTACAAATGTACACCATGATAATGTCCCAACACACTCCAGATACCCAAGACACCAGATATTGCCAGGGCTTCAATTCCATTTCAAATCCAGAATATTCAGGAAGAGCACAGAAATCCCGAATCCAATCCCATTTCTCTTCATTGCTTTCCGATTTGGAATTAGAAATGCGGTTTAGGCCAGAATTTGAACCATTCAGCGTCAGCTTGCACCAATCTAGGTCAAACATATTAGCTTCCTTTCAAACACCTTAGGTAAGCGCGACTGGGCTTGCTGTGTGGGATGTATTTGAGCCGGCTGTGAACCCAGTTTACGGATGAGTGATGGCGCTAGCCACTACATTTGGCTGGAACCATATCCTATCCCCTACACAGTGCTCCCTATTCCCTATGTAGTACACTGCATTTGTCCAGATGCCTTCGTGGCAGCCGGCTGGCACTTGGCTCCAGCCAGAAGCATATGAAATAGGGCTGTCGTTTGGGAATGGGGTTGTCATTTGAGATGAGCCTCTAGTCGCCACCCTGCCCCCAGCTTAGAGGAACAGGGGGATGATGGCCGATCTGAGTTCTGGGTAGTCTGTGAATTCTCTGGTGTACGTCCGGTGTTTTCCCCGCGCCCAGATGGTCATCTGGATGAAGCCGAACAGCGTGAACAGAGCCACTGTGGAGAGAGAAAAAGCCCGGGAGAGTTTGGTTAATGCTGTGTGTTCTGGGGAAGCACGGCCGCGGGCTCAGTGCTGTGAAGGAGAATCTGTCCTTAGCATGCTAACCTTGTAAGATAAAAGAATAAGATGTATTGTAAAATGGATTTGCTGTGACTGTTTCAAATGTTTATATGAGCTGACTGGTCTTCCTTTGACCAGGAAAAAGCCTTCCATCGAGCGTTTCTTTTTATGAAAATAGGTCTGTGGTACTGTGTATTGAAATATAAATGTCTGAATGTTGTTTGTTTGAGTACTGTCAAGGTTGTTTGTCTGAGCAAGTTAAGGTTGTTTGTCTGAGTAAATCAAGGCTGTTTGTGTAACTAAGTCAAAGCTGTTTGTGTGAGTAAGTCAAGGTTGTTTGTGTGAGTAAGTGTAGCCTGTTTGTGTAAGTAAAGGCTGTTTGTGTGAGTAAGTGAAGGCTGTTTGTGTAAGTAAGTCAAGGCTGTTTGTGTAAGTAAGTCAAGGCTGTTTGTATAAGTAAGTGAAGCCTGTTTGTGTGAGTAAAAGCTGTTTGTGTAAGTAAATGCTGTTTGTGTGAGTAAAGGCTGTTTGTGTGAGTAAGTGAAGGCTGTTTGTGTAAGTAAATGAAGCCTGTTTGTGTAAGTAAGTGAAGGCTGTTTGTGTGAGTAAGTGAAGGCTGTTTGTGTAAGTAAGTGAAGCCTGTTTGTGTAAGTAAGTGAAGCCTGTTTGTGTAAGTAAGTGAAGCCTGTTTGTGTAAGTAAGTGAAGGCTGTTTGTGTAAGTAATTGAAGGCTGTTTGTGTAAGTGAAGGCTGTGTAACTTTACCTGGGACACACTGTGTCATGACGGAGAAGCTCAGCCAAGTCCCCACCTGACCAATCAGAACACACATAAAATAGAGTTGCTATACGCTACATTACTTTTATTTTATAATCAGTATTTGTACAGGGGTTATGTGAAGTTGTAACCTACACCAGGGCTACAACCTCACTGTGAGCATGGTTTGAGAACCACTGACCTACACAATACAAGCATATTTATGCATATATGCATTTAACTCTCGTCTCAGTTCGCAGAGCATGGCATTTCCTAACACAAGGGCACTGAGTTTGATTCCTGGTAAGGAAACCCTTACGTGAAAATTATATTTCAAACGACTAAACGTTGAAACACCTGTTGCTGCCTTTCACTTTGGAAATCTGTTAAACCCTTTTAAATCTGTTAAACCCTGTTAAGTCTGTTAAACCCTGTTAAACCCTATTAAATCTGTTTAACCCAATTAAATCTGTTTAACCCTGTTAAATCTGTTAAACCCTGTTTGTTCTGTTAAACTCTTTTAAATCTGCTAAATCCTGTTACATCTGTTAAACCCTGTTATATCTGTTAAACGCTGTTACATCTGTTATACACTGTTGAATTGGTTAAACCCTTTTGAATCTGTTAAACCCTTTTAAATGTCGTTAAACCCCCGTTAAACCCTTTTCATGCAGGCGACTGTGGATATGAGCACAGTTCCGGAATGCCCTGTCGTTTTGGGTTAGACCCACCTCGTATGTGTAGTTGGGACAGGAGACGAAGAAGAAGAGCCAGGTGAACGGGTTCCTGTTTGGATAGGGAATCTGTCTGGGCTTCAGACCTGGCAGGCAGCGGGACAGAACCGAGGCACTGTCACTGTGGAAATATCTTCTCAGCACACCACTGTTTTATAGCCGTCTGGCAATAACAGGAGGTTATTTTTCTTCATCAAGGCCGATGAAAGGGGCCATTGTATTTAGCACTTGGATGACAATCTGCCACACATTTACTGCCGCCTCAACGAGCAAAATGGTTTGAAGTATTCTGGAAACGTGTTGCCGTTCCCGGCGTTGGTCCGTGACATTGTTCTTGAATTGAATTCCGTATGCAAACAATAAGACGCGTTCAGAGACAATGGAAAGCAACTCACCATTACAGCCCAAGTTGTTGAGTGCCAAATTAATTGAGAAGTTTCCAGCCTCACATAACTGCGGGAACAAAGACAGAACAAAGACAGAGGAGGAAAACAAGTAAGGACAGATGAATGAATGAAAAAAAGCAGGCAAGCAAGGTATGAAAATCAACAATTGTGTGAAAAAGGAAGCCATTTTCTGAATAAATGACAATGTGGTGTTACTGAGAGAACAATCATTAGACTACAGTACATACCACAAACAGGACCAAAGCAGAGTACACCTGGAGGTTCCCATACACTGTAAGAGACACAAAGCTCTCTAATCTCTTCAGTTTTGTCCACCGACAATAATGACTTGTCATTTATTAATTCCCCAATCAGTGAATGGATTTGTTCAATAATTATTCATTCATGCACGCATACAGGCATCAGCTATATGAGTTGTTACTGATTTACTGATTGATTGTTTAAGTACATTTTCCAGCACAGTCATTCATTCGCTCGTTCACATTTCAGTCATTTAGCAGACACCCCTATCCAGACATGCAGGTAGAGACATAATCTAGAGGGTTGCTCACAGGGTGGGGTGTAGAGGGGGTGGTTGATGTAGTATGCTAGCCAAGCAGCAAACCCCCAGTAGTACAGACAGTTCTGGGTGACAAGGACAGAACACAAAATAACAGAATGGAATAGAGTACAACGGAATGGAATGGAGTACAACGGAATACAAGAGAACAGAATATATTACAATGGAATACAATGGAATGGAATTCATCAGAAGTTAATACAATAGAATACAAAGTAAAGTAAAATGTAGAGTAAAATGGACTTAAGTACAATTATGTGCATAATTGGCAAAAGGGTTGTGGGTTAGGGTACGGCCAGGTGTTGAGTGTCCCAGTTTCGGGTTAATGGTTAGGATAGGGTTAGAGGGTTAGATGTTGGTAGATGTGTCGGGTTAGGGTTAGCTGTTGGGGGTGTTCTTCCAGGATAGGTGTTAGGGGTTAGGTGTTGGGTCAGGTGTGTGTTGAACCATACCCTCATGATAGTGTGCAGTGGTAAGGTCCCTTTGGAGAAGCGATGAATGAATATGGTTTCCAACAACCTCCTGAAGTAGTGGACACAGTGGCATATGCACGCCAGCCTACAGACAACCAGATTAAACAAAGTAGTTATCATTAAAACGTGTGTGTGTGTGTGTGTGTGTGAAGTACCACAGTAGGAGTAGAGAAAGGCTTCAGTGACAATGTATCCATGAATAACAGTAATTTGCTTTGGATAAGTGTGTTAGGTGTTTGCCTTTTTAGTCAGAGTGTTGGTAGTTTCTCTCTACTTACATGACCACAAAATAAGGACTGGTGGTGTAGTCATCTTTCGGCTCGTAGATATTCGGCAAGCGGAGGAAGAAGAGCAGGTAGATGAAGAGAGGTCCAATACATTCCGCCAGAAACACCTTTTCAGGGGAAAGGTAGAGTCACATGTTTGCTGGTCCCAAAACTGTCTACGTTTTACACTAAGGTATAACGGATGTATGTCAGTCAGACCTTCCAATAAATTTCTGAATGTGAGGTTTTAGAGGGGAGATACAATTCTGGATGAGGTTTTAGATGGGAGATACACTTCTGGGTGAGGACTTAGCTCATGGGTGGGGTGAAAGGGTTAACGGCCAGGGTTAGTGGATAGTATGCTTTTGACAGGTAAAGCCAGGCTAAGGGTTAAAGGTCAAGGGTAATGAGTTAGTCTTACCATTGTCCACCCCAGCTGGGGTCCCAGGTCATGGAAGAACATTGTTGCCGTGGTTCCCACCGGTAGATTCTCCAACACCTCATCATCCTTCAATGACTGGCCGTCTGACAAAATTTAGTTTTGTCCTGGTTACAGTTCTGCATACCAGGTTAAGACATTTAGGCTGGGATTCATTGTATTCTCTGTATCATCCCTTTTAAACTTGTAGCTTGTACCTCCACAATGCTTTGTTACAACATTTGTTATTAAGGCTCAGCTACATCGCAGCGAATCCCACCCAACTCGGGACAGTTGTTGTTGATAAATGTGTCTTCCGAAACACAGCCGATGGATCCTCCAGCCTCTTACCTCGACTGAAGCACCAAAATCACCATGAAGAGCCACTAGAGTGCGACAAGACAAGGCAACCATATTCGAGTTCTACTCCCCCAATTCTGGAAGGTGCTGGCCAATTGCATGGCCTTCCGCGGGACCCCTGGGTATGTGCTTTAATTTCAGCAGGTAAGTAACTGAGAACACATTCTCTTTTACAGTAATGACCTCAAACACAAGTGCTCTGCACCCAACTATTAAGGAAAGTCACTCTTGAGAAATCATCCCCAGCCTTTACCATGAATACCATCTCTATTAACGTCTGGGTAATTTCAATGTGTCGGGTGTCTGGTGCAATGCTCGATAACACGTCATGGTCAGACCTTAGGGTTGGGCTTTGTGATGTCATATTGCATAACTTATTTTTCCCCAAACGCTGATACCTCTAACGCCAACCCTCACTAACTCCAACGGCATCTTTTATCTGAACGTCACTCATCCGGAAAGGGACACGTTCCCCCTGGGGACCAGTGAAAGGTTAAATGTTTGGGTCCCTGGTCAAATATTTGGGTCCCAGGTCAAATGTTTGAGTCCCAGGTCAAATGTTTGGGTCCCAGGTCAAATGTTTGGGTCCCAGGTCAAATGTTTGGGTCCCAGGTCAAATGTTTGTGTCCCAGGTCAAATGTTTGAGTCCCAGGTCAAATGTTTGGGTTCCAGGTCACATGTTTGGGTCCCAGGTCACATGTTTGGGTCCGCACCAGGTAATAAAATGTGAACACACACATACTTGATCCATGACTAATGTCAGGCTGCCGTTTGACGGCCTTGTGCTGTCTGCCTGTAATCATGGCCCGGACTCCCGAAATACCAGAACTGCAAGTTTGCAACGATAACCGAGGCTGTTCAGGCGTAACATGAGGGGCTGATACTTAATCACCTTGTCAGCAAAGGCCTCCACGGGGTGTCAGTCAAATGAGCCACCTGCTTCCAGAATGAGCACCTCCCTTTGGACTCAACCCACCAGAACAACATCAGGCTTGAACATTAAATCAAAATCTCATAACAGGAATGTTTGTGGAGTCGCCCTGCTGTTGAGACTACATGTCTAACTTCAGCTACTAGACTGAATAAGTCGGACTCGGTCCAAAAATGTGCATGTCAAGAAGAGCAACAATTTAAATATTGCGTAGTTTGCGGGGTATCGGATTGGGTCTCAGAGACCCAGATAGTTTGTTCTGTTGAACGTGTGAACCCGTCTCATCGGCAAAGGTGTCATCATCATTAGCAGCGTTCTCATAGATGGAATGCGACACAGGCCAGAGAGAGGCATGAAACCTGGACGACCTGCGACCAAGACCACTCTGTCACGTCACAAAAGCTCAGATCAAGCTCTCAGCAGATCATCAGATTGCCCCTCCATCTTCCAGCCAGTCAAGGAGGTAATAAGATATGAGGTATTAAGAAAGTGGGCACAGTCGACCGCTTCACATGTTGATGATAAACTTTTTAAAAAAAATGATTTTATGATGTCCACTTCACGATTACAACCTTGCCTCACCATTAAAGCTCCAGAGCAGATGTGGGAGAGTTGAAAAACAAGATGTTTCACATCACCTTGAACAGCACAGAACCAGGATGCAAAGACTGTATATAATAACAATAATTATTAACAAAAGTGGACTCATATTGCGCTTTTAAAGACCCAGAGTTGCTGTGTGAATGTCAGTGCTTGGTGATGCAGAGGAGAGAGTACCTGGGTGAAGAGTCAGAGCCTGTCTGGCTGGATACCATTTGGGATCTGCAGGTATCATAACAGACGTTTGTCACTTCAGAAATAGTTCGGCGTAAAGTCCATTTCTATCTGGTTAATCCTGCTAGCTAAGCAAAGTTCCAATTCCAAAGGTGCAATGTCAGTGCGCTTCCTGAAATCCGACCAAATGCTAAATAGAAATTTCCTAAGAAGTGTCCTTGCGTTCGTTGCAAAAGACAGGCGTTAACATGTTCTCTTGTTGCCTGAGATTCCAAGGGTGCAATCACTGCTGCCATTAAGTCAATTGAAATATCTGTCAGTGATCTTAGAGAACGGTATAATGACCATTTAAAGGCTTTGATCATCAATACATGCTAACACTTGGTTAATATCCAGACCCAGTGGGTTCATTACTAGTTTGGGGATATCAGGAAGACTAAACTTAAATGTGGACACAAGCAAAAAGTGGACTAAAATCAGGACAAATTATGTTTGTTAGAACCAGAAGCAAGACAGAGATTGGGTACTTACAGTACTTGTGTAACAAGCACTTGATGTCTCCAACAGTGGCAGTGGGCTCCACCTGCCAGAATACATGGCAGTCACACAACAAGTTGTCATTAGCATTATGTACAAATGTCTCAAAACCTCTGTAGGCTGCTGGTTGGAGTTTGGCTGCCAGCGTTTGATAGAATAATAGCAGTGTCAAAAGAATACATGAGACACAGCAAATCCTTTGCTGGTATTAGACACACTGACATGTTATATTGTAATATCCAAAAAAATAGTCTGTATACTGTATAGGCTGATTAAATTCCACTAGACTTTTTTTACTTACCTTGTCCAAGTAGCACAGCTTTAACTTCTTAGTGTCCTGAATCTCCACCTCATAGAAAATATAATTTTTATCCTTTTTGGCGGCTCCTGCTGTCATACCATGGGCACATCTTGCCTTTATGAACTGGGCTACAACAAACAGACTCTTTAAATCCATAGTCTGTGTGTTTCTAATAGGGACTGTCTGTCTGTGTTTGTAATAGGTACTGTTCCTCTGTGTGTCTGTGAGTGCCTTAGTTGCTCTGTCGTTGTGCGTATGAGTGTGTTTGTGTATGTGTCTGAGGCCAAGTTGCGTGTTTTGGGGCCAAGTCGCGCGTGTCTTCATGTCTAAACTGGTGTGTGTGTGTGTGTGTGTACGCATGTGTTGACCCTAACTCTGTTATATCACGCTGGCATCCCATAATACCTCAACGATATATTAGGTTTGAGGAACATACAGGGATGTGATGTAATGGATCTGTTTGTCAGGGATCTGTTTGTCAGGGATCTGTTTCAGTTTGGAATGGAGCGGTGTAATAACACTCTGGAGTTTCTGTTAAATACAGCACCAAGCACAATTGTTGGCAGCCTTTGTAAAGGTGAGGGGCAAAAATAATATGCAATATTTCGTTGTTTTTCAACAGATAAATCATACAATACAAACATTTGAGAAATCTAAACTACACTATAATTGAGCTACGATAAATATTTTTTGTCATATCTATTTGACACATGACAGAAGCATTCCTATTGACATATACATTTTTCTGCTAATCTATACCAAGGCTGCCGAACATTTTGGAGGGCACTATATCAATGCGTTAGATGCATTGTTTAAGTTATTTTCCATGCTTTACAGGAATTAGTGGTCTTCAACCTTTAGACAAATGTCATTTCAATGTAACCAGGAACAGGTTAACAACGTGTTTGACTAGCCCAAACATAAAACCAAATCTGATATACAATACAATAGCGTCATCCGTTACATGAGCATGGGACATGCATTCCCAGTGGAAGCCAAGTAATCTTGGCAGAAGCCTACCCGTTGCTAACATTTTAGGGCTAGGATTAAGGCTTCATTGGCAACTGATGTTATCTGCAACAAAGTCTGATGTTATGTGCAACATTATCAGCATATGGAATCTACACTACCATAGGAAATCTTCACTCGCAGCTTACAGGGAACAAAAAAACTTATCACAGTCATTCTAGGAATATAACCAAAAACATTTTTTGGGGCCCAGATTGCAAAATACAAAGGCTGGTTAGTGATTGCTGTTAAATGAAAGTTCACAGAAAGAACTCTTGTTGGAACAATTTCTTAGCAATTAATAAAGACTGTCTACTAAACTCTGTAGTTAGATTTATTTTCAGGAAATACATTATTGGACACACAACTAAGATTATTTAAAAAGATATTACATCGTAAATTAATATTTTTAGTGCCTCCATAAGTGAATGTGGGTAAATAACCAAATTAATTTGTTAAGTTACTAAAACCTAGACAGTGTAAATAATTAAGAATGTTTCAAACATATTTGTTGCCCTCTGTAAAGACCATAAGAAAGAAAGATTTTATTTTATTTCTTTAAATACACACTAAAAACTGTATTTCATATTAAACAATCCTTCATCCATCAAAGTTGCTAATAGTGAGAAAGGAAGTGAGAAAGTGATTGCCTCTGTGTGACTGCAACACTTCCTAATCAGAATAGTATAGCTCCTACAGTGATTCTGGATCCAAATATATAGCTCTGGAAAAAATTAAGAGACAACTGAACCTTTTTCTTTCCTTTCCAAAAAAGTTGAAAAGGAAGGTTTTGAGTGAGGAACAGAAAAGTTAAAATTAAGAGACCACTGCAAATTGAACGCTTCTGTTCCTCACTCAACACTTTCTTTTCAACTTTTTTGGAAAGGAAAGAAAAAGATGCAGTGGTCTCTTATTTTTTTCTGGAGCTGTATTTCTAGTTTACAACCAGATCCCCGTATATTCAGTTGGCATTCATCCACAAAAACTAGTATGTCTACAGTCATACCAAACTTTGGAAATCGACTTTTTCCCTAAACGTTGGAGAAATGCCACAGTTGTATAGAGGTTGCTCCTCTCATAACCACTACCCTCCTGTTTTTCTCTAAAATTTCCCTTTAGTGGGAGTGACTGTATCATTATATAGGAGTGAACTAGTATTAGTCATCTTTTGGTATTACAAAATCTAAATATTGCGTGTTCGTTGAATTACTTAAATGTAAATGATTATGCAGACGCTTTGCGGATTCAGCTCACAGACAGATCGCTCGCCTTTCTCTATAAGAATTCTTTGAAATGGGGCTGAGGTGATGTTTCTTTCAGTTATGGACAATGTCCTGGTCCTTATGGCGCAAAGCCTCTGCAGAACATACTATTCTCTGGACTGACGGAGGGTTGAGCTCAACCCGACCTAAAGGGAGAGATTTAGCATTCATAATGGAGAATGCCAACACTGGAATTGATGTAGTATTAGACTTGAGGTATACACTTGTTCAGCAGTCCTAAGTTTAAACCATTACATACAAACCAGAGGGGGCTGAGGCATAGAGGCAGAGGAGGCTCATCCTCTATTTTTGCAAACACAGAAGGAAGCTCACAGAGCGAGATGAGAGTTAAACCCTTCTGTGGGACACTGTGTGTAGGTGGGCACAAACATCCTTCTGTGTCTGGAACATAACATGACAACGGGTCGTGAAAAGACAGGATTGGGTTGCTTGTCTGCTGATGTACAGTCTCTTTAACATATAAAACCTCTGAAACACTTGAACATGTTGTTCCACCTGTTGTTCCACAGTATTCCTTTAGCTACAGTTTTGCATTAATTTGAAATACAACTTTAACTGCATTATTTGTGTGTCCTGGGTCGGCAATTCAAACCGAAGGAATTAAATAATAAAATGTGAAATACAGTAACCTTAAGATACCGTACCTCTGTAAACAACATATTGATACCTGCATTACAGAATTTTGTAAATAACAAATAATTAGTTCTGCAATTATTGTAATTGATAGATATAATTGTTCCAACACTAGTCATTGTAAATTCTTCAGATATCAGCTCAGCTGGAAATTACTTTCAATTGGCAATGCATTTAACCCCCATTTGCATTTTAATCCGTGCCTTAGATGATGGGTTTATTCAGACCTACCATACCCCTATTCAGACCTACCATACCCCTATTCAGACCTACCATACCCCTATTCAGACCTACCATACC